>QEPC01005936.1:551469-581230 GCA_003113815.1 Sphenodon punctatus
TCCTCCTCCTCCTCCTCCTGGACCCTCTGTGCCGGGCTCGCTGTGCATTGGGGGCCCCCATCGTGCCTTGTTCTGGGGGTCCACCCCCCCCAAGACTGCCTCTGTTGCTGTGGGGGTGCCTCTGTGGACTGGGGTGGTGTTGGGGTGGGGGTTGCTGCTGCCTGTGCCTTGCCCCTTGGCGGTGCCCCCCCTCGTCCCTCCCGTTGTTCCTCGTGGTGTGTTCCGGGTGCCCCTGCCCCCCCTTCCCAACCTTTCCCTTGTGTGTGTGTGTGCCTGGGCGTGTGGTCGTGCTGTGTGTCCCGCTGCGGGTCCGCTGTGTGTGTCAGCTGTCAGCCTGTTCTCCCTCTTCCCCCCTCCCTTCCCATTTCCCTTGTGTGGGCAGTCCCTTGTGTGCCTTGTGACTTCTTTTGCCCTCAGGCGGCCATGTCTGTGTCCCGCCCCTGCCCGGTGCCTTGTGGGAGTTTTGTGCCCGGCGGGGGTTCGGCTGCATGTCTGTTGTGCTGCTGCGGCCCGCGATGGTTTGGCCCGGTTCTGGGCCATGGTCCCGTTCCCGGCACGTCTGTTTGGGTCATTTTTCCACCCCCGCGCATGGTTGCCCTCTTCACCACCCCTGGGGGTTCACTGCGGTGAACCGCCTGGCCGTAACGTCTGAAATCACCCTCAGTCACGTGACCTGGAAGTAGCAGCCTGAAGCGCTCTGCAGTGCCACCAGAACTGGCCCCGCTGCTGCTGCGGGACCCAGGGCCAGAGCCCTGGTTCCAACAGGCAGGGTGATCCCTGGGGTAGGGTTTTTTTTAAAAAAATTGTAGGCTGCACAGGGTGGGGGGGGGAGGTGAGCTCACGCAGCCTGGAGGGAGGGGGAACCAGGTTGCCCCCTGCCCGAACAGATCTGGCCCCCCCAAACAGGTTTGGGCTGAACAGCCAAACCCCAAATGGTTTCGGGGGGCAAACCCCAAATGGGCTGAACCCCGAAGCCCCCGGTGTTCACACACCCCTAGCACCTCCATCCATCTCTATGCATGGAGCAACCAGAATTGGAGCATGTTTCTCCATGCGTGGGTGATGGGTGGAGGTGGGGGGAAATGGGAGGAGCACGCACGCACCCCCACCCACTGTGGGCACCATTCCTATGGGCCGCCCACCCATCCCCCCGCACCATGGGTGGCATTCATCTGTGGTGGGAGGGGGCCGTAGTGGTAGGGTGGAGCATGATCATGGGGAAGAGGTGGCTGGGATCAGAGGGTGGGTGTGTGGGAATACTATGGCCCACAATGAGAGGGGTACGAGCTTGGAGGAAATAGGGAAATGCCACACACACACACACTCCAGCAAGTGGGAGAATATGGCATTTAGGCATCTGTAAGAGATGGGGAAAGGTTACTGTTGTGTTGTGCAGGTTTGGCTATTTATTTGTATTTTTGGATGGTACATATGTGGTTGCATTGTGTTTTGCTCTTATAAGCTTCTCTGAGCCTCAAGGGGATAAGGCAGGGTATAAATTAAAAATGAAATGTGTTAAAAAAAATTAAATTAAAAAAATTATTCCATTTCAAGCAGAGAAAAATGAAAATATTGGACAGAATTATCACAATAATTTTTGTTTTTAAAAAAATTGTTGTAAAGTGTGGCACGCTGCCAGAGAAGAGAGGTACCCCAAACTGGTGTACAGATAGCTCTTGGTCTGAATGGCACTGGGTTCCACATTTTACGACTACCTAGAATTGAAATACTACAGCCCCATTTTCAAGCCACTTACTCTGGAGTACTTCCATTGGTTTCACTTTCAATTTAGGCCCTTTTTACACAGACACTCTAACACCCATAAAATGGGTGTTACATTTTATTATACATGTTACAGGGTACCACTGCAGCCAATCACCATGGGCCCTGTGCACACATGATGCCTCCACCCAGTTCCTCTGGGTGGAGATGGGTGTTGGCCGGTGGGTGGGGGAATTTCCCTGGGTGGAGATGGGTGGGGGCATCTGTGTTAATGCCACTTTTGGTGGGTGTTGGTGAGTGTTTGCCCCTGGCCAACACCCATCTCCACCCACACCCACCCACGGAGCAACCGGCAGTGGTGTCCATTTCTCCGTGGGTGGGGGTGGGTGAAGATGAGTGTTGACCGGGAGCAAACACTCACCAACACCCACCAAAAGTGGCATTTACACAGATGCCCCCACCCATCTCCCCCCAGGGAAATTCCCCCACCCACCGGCCAACACCCATCTCCACCCAGAGGAACTGGGTGGAGGCATCATGTGTGCACAGGACCCATGGTGATTGGCTGCAGTACTGCCCTGCAACATGCATAATAAAATGTAACTCCCATTTTATGGGTGTTAGAGTGTCTGTGTAAAAAGGGCCTTAGTTTATCATATAGTTCCAACCAAATTGAGTCTCAGCCACAGAGTTCAATCCCTTGGGAATACATTGCTCTTCTATTAAACACAAAGGGACTACTCTGGAGCAAATGATTTCAGGACTGTAGTGCAAATGTAACAAAACCTAGTAGTGATTATTTGGAGAAGTCCAGACTGCTGACACCACAAGGAGTTCCTTGCAACAAATGCACCCATAATCAGATTATGGATAATTTAATGCTGTCCTAGCTTTTCTGCTTTGTGCTGATGTTGCAAGGTATTCTTCTGTGTTGCTATAATGCCATTGTTGGCAGCAATCATGTTTTATTCCTGTCTCTGTTTTGCAGTGCAGTGTTTACTCTGAATACTACAGAAATTCCCTGAGACATTGCAGAAGAGCTGGTGAGGGAGAAGGAGCAATTATCTGAGTACAAATTTGGTTAAACCAAATATTTAATGGCAATTTCTATGAAATTTCAGCCTAATCTTGATTATCTTGCAACATATAATTTTCCCTCAAAAGCTGATATCATCAGGGGACAATTCATGGTAAAATATCATAAAAAATTTTTCAAGTGGAATAATTATCATCATATTTTTTAATAAAGAAATTTTAACATACTCAGCAATTTCTTTTCATTTATTAAGAATCTAATTAGGAACAGGGGGAAATAGTAGGTTGAACAACTTTTATAAAAACTGATTTTTAGTTTAACCATGTTTTCCTAGTTGCTACAGTCATCATGCATGGGGTTTGATAAAAGGAGAGATTAAAATTTCAAAATATAAGTTTATTTATTTATTTATTTATTTAGTAGATTTTTATACCGCCCCATCCTGCACAGCAGCTCGGGGCGGTTAACAACAATAAAAACCATTTAAAACATTTAAAATACAATTATTTTAACCTTAAACAGACTTTAAGGTTAAACTGCTTAAAACTACAGTAGAACTGCTTAAAACTACAGTAGAACTTTGAAGAAACTCTCTTGCAGTAAGCATTCCCATCATCTCAAAAGAAAAAGCACTCAAAACACACAAAGCTAGAAAGGGTTAAAGAAAAGTCATCAATAATGCAAATTAGGACAGGAAGGGAAAATGAAGCTACAGGATCTTCCCTGACAGGATCTTCCCCGAGCTGCTTCGCAGGATGGGGCGGTATAAAAATCTACGAAATATAAATAAATAAATATGTGGGAAGAATAAAGCGAAAGCATCCAAGACAGGTGAGACGGGGGTAATAACATATGTGATGGCGGAGCACTGCTGTCAAAAACTGATCTGGATCGGGAAGCCACTTGCTTACTAAAAGTTCATGCGGTCAGGGAAGTAGGGAGCCACATGAATGTACAGTCAGCCAGCCCCACCCTGTGCCCAGCGACTCACCCCCACATGATGGGCATGTATAGCAGCAAATGACAGCTGCCATGGCTGCTGTCATGGTAGCTCTTCCAGAGTGGGTTGGTAAGAGCAGGCTACCAGACATGATAACCCACTTCAGCCAGTCGGATACGTCATTCCCAAGGCGTGTTGGCAGCTCGCTTGGGTTGTGACTACGGAGGTCTCCGGGATCACAGCCCAGACTAGCTGCCAACACGCCTAGGGAAATTGAGAGCCAAACATCTGAATGGCCCCCAACAAACGTGATGGTGATTCGCGGACTAAAGCGGTTTCAAGTCGACCTACGTGGGCCAGTATCACGTTTGTTAACAACCAAAGTGAGGCAACTGTTTTGTTGTTCTGAAACACATTTAGTAGAGCTGGAGAAATTAATTGATTAATTGGCCAGATTTACTGTTTAATATACTGATCACAGATTAAAATAGGGACTGTAAAAATAATGTTTAAAAGTACTGATATGAAAAATTGCCAATAAAAAATTAAATATTTAGGCCCTGATCCAAGGTGTATGCAAAGACCAAAGCTACGCTTCCACAACAAAGTATCCTATTTCCCAACCCCACCAGCATCTGGGTCTTGGAAAGGAAGAGACAGGACTCCTGTGGCTGCTGTGGGCAGTGGCAGAATCATGAGGCAGGAGACTTTGTGTGGGTGTTAATAGAGATCATGAGGATGTCTGTTCCACCCGGGAGAGGGGGAATGAGTCCCCCCAGCTGAGTGAGCTCCAGCTGTGGGAACACTTCCCCTGGCCGGGCACGGGGATGAGGAATGATATGGGGCCGCCAGGCCTCACCCCTCCGCTGCTGCCATCATCCTGCCTCCCTCACCCAGGACAGTCAGACATGACTGTCTATCACAGGCAGTCATGACTGGGCACCATAGCAACCCCCCCTCCCCCCATGCTGGGAGGAGCCAGGGCTGGGAATAAACATTTCTGGACGGTTCTGCCCACTTTGGCGCAGCTGGGCGGCTGCTGGGCCCAGACTGTGGGCCTGCTTTGATCTGGACACAAAGTCTGGGCCCAGCCACCAGCCTGGCATCACACTGGCCCAATCAGGCCAAAGTGGTCTGAACTGGGTGGGAATGTTTGTCTGTTAACACCCTCTGAGGTACACAGTGCAAGTGTAGCTTTGGTCCATGCTTGCGAATGGAGCATGGATTGAAGCTTTAGAAAACAAGCATTTACGTGTGTTTTAAAAATAAAAATAAATGAACAGTAAAAGTATGAATGTATTTTATTGTATAAAGCTTTGTTGAGGTTTTGTAATATTCTAGTATCTGACTGGTCAAGTAAGAGCAACTTAGTTAATTAAATTTTTTAATCAGTCAACAGTCATTATTTTTGAAAGCATACGTTGCAAGAATAAAGCCTGATGACATAATGTGTTGCTATCCCATATGTACCACCAGTCCTCGAAGATTTAATATTTTCTTACCATTATGATGTGCAAAGTTGAGTACATGTAAATCTTTGCAGGATTGGGGACGACATACTATGCCTGCACATAAGTATGTACTTAAGATTTTTCAGTCTGAGGGGATCTTTATATCTTTATCAATTCAATAATGAATGTACCTAACCCCCACACATTCTTCTCTTTCTTTCTCTCTCTTTACTACTGCCTTACAAAGGTCAAACTATTTGTATAAATATGCAGGTTTTTAAGGATTATCCTGAGCCTGATAGGGAAAGAAGAGCAATTATTTTATAACAGGGGTGGAAAACCTCTGGCCTAATTTGTGCCGTAGCTGTTTTTTATTTGACCCCGTTTCATTTTCTGGATCTGGCCTGTGGATCCAGTCCCTACCTCAAGCACTAAAAGAGTGAGCTCAGGGTAAGGGAGGGGAGATGAGGGCAAGTACTCAAGGACTGGGGACGTATCCATGGTAGGGGTGGGACACCGGGGAGAATACTGGATACTGGATGTACCGGTATCGGATCTCCCAGGTACCGGATTTTTAACATTGGCCGCGGTACCGGATTTTTTACATTGCGGCTATTGACTTCAATGGCCACAATGTAAAAAAATCCAGTACCACGGCCAATGTTAAAAATCCGGTATACCGGTACTGGTAAATATCGGATTTATTGGATTAAGTCGATACACCCAAATACCAGCAATATCGGATCTCGGGAAAACCAAAATTCCCACCCCTATTCCATGGAATAGCTCCTCCACTTATTTCCCCATCTTGAGTGCATCCTTTAAGCACTCTTGTCCCCAGTCTCCAACCGACCCATTGAACTTGTATTCATTTTCAAAGTGACCCATTAGGGATGGGGGTGGGGGAGGTTCCCCAGCCCTCTTTTAGGAGATGAAATAATTGATAGGGCTATAAAGACTTAGCAGAATAGTGTGCCATTGCATTGAGTACTGTGCAAAGATGATCTCTTCCTCACACGGACTTGAGACTGATTCTTCCTTGCTAGAGCTGAGATGAGAGCAAGGGTGAAGCCACAAATGATGCCCAGGCAGCTGTGTCCTAGGCTGACCTGGGACAGGCAGCCCAGGTGTTATAAAGAATAGGAAAACAACATACATAACACACATAAAAACATACCTGTATATGGCGTGAGCACTGTATGTTAATATTTTGTAGTCACATTGTTTGGTGTCATTCCACTCCGAATGAAGAGAGGAATGTAAACATGATGAACTATTGAATGGAAACTTTGTATGTAAGAGATATGAAATGAGACTACATTGCAAGTTATGTAACTGAATGGAAATTCAAAAACAGACTGTGAGCCCAAAGCAAATAACCACTCTGTCTGAGAGGGACAGGTTGAATCCACAAAACCAATTAACAACTCAGTAGGGGGTGTCACTGCCAAAGCCAATGCGCACATGACCCATCTAGGGAAAACTCTGGATGAACTGAGAAAGGCAGGAAGAGACATCAAATATCTATTTAAGGACCATAAGAGACAAAGTAGAGATTCACTACTTCAATCATCTTGGAATGGACAAGCAACTACAATGGAAGTAAGAGATTGCACACAGCCAAAACTCCATCAAGGCTGTGTATGAGGAAAAGATTTTAAGAAGGAATCATTGGCTGGGTAGGGTAAGATTAGTTTAGAACTCATCTAGTAAGGTAGAATTGTGTTATCTTTATATATATACATTGTTTATTACACTCTCGACATAATCTTGCACTGTATTTTAATCTTGATTCACAAATTAAAATTGTTTAATTCTAAATAAAGAATTCATTCCTTTAATTATCAGTTAGGTCTGGTATCCTTATATGGATCCTGACACTGGAGTGACACAGTGGAGGGAATTTCTGAGTTAAAGACTCAGATATAGGTGCTGATGACAAGGAAATTTTTAAAAATGGGGAAATAAGACACATATTTTCGTCAAAGCCTGTAGGATAAAAAATCTTAAACTTTCATGAAGTCCCAAAATGTAGGAATAAGCGGTTCTACCACACTATAGTGTAATAGTTTAGGGCTGAAATAAGCAGCTAAATTGCTGCTCATGAGAAATTTTGCCATTTCGGGAACTGGGATCGATTTCCCAACCATTTCTTGATAGTGATGCAATTTCTCGATTCTTGCAATACTGCGAGATATTGTCCCGATTTACTGACGTTCCACTTACCATTAAATAATAGGGATGTGCAGGAGGGAACATTTTTGTTTTTGTTCTCATTTCATTTATGTTTGAATTTTTTCTGTTTACTTTTTCATTTTGTTTTTATTTTGTTTATGTTTAATATGTAGTTTTCCATTTATTTCAGTGGGCATTCACTTGTTTGGCTTTGTCAGGGAATGGGGGAATGAAGTGTGACATAATGCCCACAGGGACATAGCAGAGGAACACAGGAAGAAAGGAATAAGGGCTGCTGCTCTTCTACCCAACCACTGACTACCACATTCATTGGGGCTAATCCAATGGCCCTTTTGCACAGCTGCACACATACAGAACCACGTGGTTTGCACGGGCAACATAGACCCCATGCTGGGGATGTATGCATTTTGAATGCTCATCTGTGCTCACTTGCTCACTGTGCATGCTCTGCATGGCGCTCAGCGGGATATGGGATTGACCTCACCGTCTCTCTCTCTCTCTCCTGCCAGTCACTTCTCTAACAGATGAGGACCACTTAAGGGAGATTTAGTAGGATTATACAGAGACAAAAGATTTAAATGATTTGGAAATGGAGGAATAGTTCTGCAAAACACCCTGATGAACCAGAAGCTAGCAGCAGAGAAGCAGCTGCAGCCAGCTAGCCTCTCCCAGAACGGCTTTCACAGTGCCATCCCACCAGTACCCCTGGTTGGCTACTCCAAGTTCTGGCATCACCAAATGAAGTCCTATCACAGGAATTATATGTGTGTCAAGTGCTGTGTGATGCCTTAGCAACCCCAACTGGCCAGCATAGATGCCAATCCTGCTCTCCCCATTCCATCCCTTCCCACTTCCCTCCTTCCCCACAAGGCTTGAATTGAAACACTGGCCCTTTTTACACGTGCCACGGCTGTATGGGGGTGTGCTGCATGTGGGTGTGCTGCAGTCCATGTGCAATGAGTGGGGGAGGGTTCTGACGGAGTGCACACCCATCCCCATGCATCCCCATGCATGGAAGCAAACTCCATTATTTCCGGTGCGTCTGTGTGTGGAGATGCGTGTGCGTGGGAGCATGCACCCCCACCCCCAGGATTTACACAGGCAGCACCCCCGCTAGAACACCCTGGGTGTACTCCTCTGCTACCCTGGGTGTTCTAGCGTTGGTGCTGCCGGTGTAAAAAGGGCCACTGTTTGTTTTGCCTGACACAGCCTCCCTGCAGGCACTGTCAGGGAAAACATAAACAAAAGTTAAATGAAATGTTATTGTTGTTTTATTCTGTTTATATTTTCTGTTTACTTTAAATTACAAAATTTTGTTTGAGTTAAACAGAAAATGTAAACAAAATGCACACAGCTACTTTTACCACTTACTGGATTGCTGAGACTATCGTTTTACTTCCAGGTTTGTTGTTTCTACATTTCTAAACCAATCACTGTGTGAGTAGCCCACTTCTTATCCTTCCCGCAGTGCCCCTTTCCCTCCACTCCAGTGTGTGCAATCAGAATTATTGTTCTATGTTGTTCCCTTTTCTCCTTTGACTATTCTGCAACTGGATTGCAGATCAGTAAAGGAATCTTCATACCAGCCAATGATTATCAAGGAATTACAAGGGGAAATGGAGTGCCAGAAATGTGGTATTGCATCAACATTATGTCCCCGGATCTGAAGTGGACAGCAAAGCAGGAAATGGCAAAGCAGGAAACGGGATCCTGGTAAGCAGAAAGTTGATAAATTGAGAAACAGAATGTCGATTGAGACCTTACTAAGTATCGAGAGGGTCTCGATTTGTCCAAGGCCCTTTTCAAATGGGCTGGCAGGAGCCGCAGTGGGGGGTGGGGGGGGATGAGTGTGTGCCACGGCGAGTGTGCAGTGCGTGGGTGCCCCATCACATGGACGCACACCCATCTCCACCCACCTCCACTGATCTCCACACACGGAGGTACGTCTGTTTTGTCAGTACCTCCATGTGTGGGGGATCGGTGGAGATGAATGGAGCACAGGAGTACTCATGCACCCCATCGCCACCGGCTGTCATACAGATGCTACCCATGCCCCCCAGTCACACACGTCAGCAGGGATGCGTCTCATGTGAAAAGGGACCAGACACTATTGGGAACCGGGATTTTGATAAAATTTCCATTTTGTCAACATCTCATTTCAGACAGTATAGTTCAATATATATTTTCACCACCATCACCATTATCACCCTACATACTTTTATTATTATTGTATTTAATTTATCACTGTGCCACAGTTTTTACATTGACATAATTCCATTGAAGTCAATAGAGTTATACTTGGGTACAGGTTTGGTGACATCATGGTGAATTAGATTCTGTGCATCTGTCATCTACCTTTTCCCCTGAGATATATATAAGGTTTTCCTCATCTAACAGCACAGGTTTTCCACAGCACCATTTTCAGGCACTCCTCAGTAGAATGACTTTAAAAATGTGAAAGGAATTGTGGAGTATAAACTAACTTTCCCATTTGATCTTAACCCTGAATTCTTTTGTGGAAGATGGTTTTATGAGCACTTTTGATATTCACTATGAACATCAACCAATGTTTACTTCAGTGCCTTGTTTTTTTCTCCATATGGTTCTAATTTATTGTAGCTCATACTTTGTTTCCAGAAGTCTTCAGATGTTCTCTCCTTACTTTCACAAAGAGAGGTCATTCCATATTGTCTTGATCTTTTATCATAATCCCTCAGCAGTTGTGTTTTTTTTAGTATTGCAGAGATTTTTGAACAGTAGCAAACTGAAGAAGCTAAAACCTACTCGCTGTTCCTGTTTAGAGTGACCGACCACATTATCCTTATTAAAGACACATATTCTGAAGGGAGTTGCCCTTCAGATTCTAAGCATCCTTTAACTTTTAACTTTCCCCCCTCCAAGATTCAGCATCTGGCTTTCACTATAATCTATATTTCTTTTTTATTCAGCTTTTGACTGAACTAATTTATGCACAAGTAAATCAAATGATTCATCTACTGTCAATAAGTAAAGTATTGTCTCTAAGAAGATCAGAATCCAGAATATTTTTTCTTTCATTCTTGCAACCACAAGAAATCACAAGCAACCACTGTTCATTAGGACTGTGTTTATATTTTCAGGACAAAATACAACAAAAGAAACAGCAAAGATCCACTTAGCCTATGAAATCTACTTTGCTTGGATGGACTTCTCTAATGATTAAGGGTAAAATCCTGAGTCTACTGAAGTTAATAAAGAATTTATCATACATTTCATTGGAGTTAGGATTTCATCCTACATACATATTTACACATATATCCCAAATATGCCTAGTCAAAGTACAACTAACTATAATTTGCATTTACACAGTGCCCATTTCCCTACCTTTTATTCATTCACTTTGGCCCTTTTTACACAGACACTCTAACACCCATAAAATGGCTGTTACATTTTATTATACATGTTGTGGTTGCTCTGTGGGTGGGTGTGGGTGGAGATGGGTGTTGGCCGGGAGCAAACACTCACCAACACCCACCAAAAGTGACATTTACACAGACGCCCCCACCCTTCTCCACACAGGGAAATGCTCCCCACCCACCGACCAACACCCATTTCCAACCAGAGGAACTGGGTGGAGGCATCATGTGTGTACAGAGTCTATGTTGATTGGCTGCAGTGGTGCCCTGCAACATGTATAATAAAATGTAACACCCATTTTATGGGTGTTACAGTGTCTGTGTAAAAACGGCCTAAGCCAATAACTGCTGATTTCTATCTATCTAGCTAATAACCATATTAATGTTGGTAATTATTAGAAATAAGGTCAAACAAAAAACACAACAAAACATCTTAAATAGCAATATTCTTGAATGTGGGAGTGCAAGAAATGTGGCATTGCATTGGTATTACCTCTTGGGATTTGAAACGGATGGGAAAGCCATAAATGGCAAAGCAGTAAATGGGATCCTGGTAAGTGGAAAATTTGGTAAATCGAAAAACAAAATGTCGGTAGAAACATGACTGAGTACTGAAAGGTTTTCTGTTCAACTGATATGGTATCAGGAACCAGGATTTCAACTGTTTTAGTGAAATCTCGTTTCAGCCCTAGTCCTGAGTCCTATATCTAGCTTTTATAAATGGCCGTGCTATTTAAAACAAACACATCAAATGGACCTTACTACATTAACCTGAGATCAGAATTTCCAAATATGCCCTGTCTTCTATTAGTATCCACTTCTTTAGACAACAAGCTTTTTGAGAAATGAGTTGCTTTATTTCCATGTAATGTAGACTGCTGTTGAGTTTACTGTCAATGCTGAGCTATTCTTATTATTTACAATAATAAAAATAATAATATAATGACTAGTAGGCATTAAAGTATGTCACCATTCGTGTGTGTGATCTTACTCCAGAATTCCTGTCAAACTTACCTGCCTTCTAAATCAGAACAAGAAGAATTCTCTTAGTACTAAATCTGAATTTCCCCAGTATAAATCAACCAGGGACAGAGCTTCCGTTTGGTCTCCTTGTAATGGAGAAGAGAATGACAAGAAAGCAATACTCTGTGGCTCCTTATAAACGATGTTCAGAATTAAGATAGAATTCATCAGTCAACTAAGAATGGTATTAATAATTTTATACTGAAGATGTAGCTGTTTTAGTATCATCTGGGTATGATCATTGGAAGCTGAATTTGAATGAAGGTATTGTTTTAATTTTAGTCAATTTATTCTTATTCTTGGGATGAATACATCTGTTCATGCAATTGTACTGAAAAGTGAAGTTCTTTGTTTCATTGAAGAGCAAGTCTGTTTTGAGGCAAAATTAGTGCCTTCCCTGCCCTACTAATGACCTCGACTTTGACCTGACTGGACCACCCTTACTAGAATGGGAGGTAATAAAGTCCCCAGGCTGGCTTAGCCCCAGGTCTGAGCTAAGCAGAGACTATCAATCACGCAAAATTAAGTGTAGTGGTTTTGTGATGTGGACGTTTACTGAGATCACCAAACACTATTCATTTAAGTCTCCAGGACAGACTCAAACTAAGATTAGGATTTTTAAGTGACATAGCTGAAATTTTTGAACAGCTCTTAGATGATAGAGCAACTAAACATTAAAAAGAGTCAGAAGTCTGACAGCTTCTTTAACTGAATGGCTAAAAAGCCACAACTAAAAAGGGGGAGAAAATGTGAAACTAGAACCAACCAACACATGAAATGGAACCTGAAATACCAGTTTTACTATGTTGCATGAGACTATGAAACATAATATTGCAAAAAGTAACCACTCAATAGACACAGATGGTTAATTACTGTATGATAATATACCAGAAATTAGAAAGACATGAAAAATTCATATTCATATGACAGAGTAGGTTTTTTAAATAAAACTTTAACCAAACGTTTATTTCTATTTCCTGACTTACAAAGTAATGTCTATATTTGACCCTTATGCTGACTAGAGCTGCAGTGGGTAGTACACTTGCTACTCGCAGGCAATACCTGCATTTTTGGGAACCCCTAGCGTGCACCCAATGTAGTACCTGGCCCCATATTGGGTGCCTGGTGCCCCCAAATGAAGGTATTACTGGGTGGTCCAGGGATGCCCAGAGATGCCCCTGGATTTTAATCCTGGCACCTGTGGCTCCCTGGGCTGATGCTGGGCTGTTGCTCCTCTGGTCCAGTTGCTGCTCACTGCTCCTCCCCAGCCTGCACGCTACTTAGCTTAGCTGGGGATCTCCCCACTTGGATTTTTTGAAGGGGGGGAACAAAGAGGCCTCTTACCACCTGCATGCACCCCCCATTTCCAGGGGGACCATCACCGAGGTGCACACAGGTCCTGCGCACACCTGCATTTTGGGCCTCCCTCAGAAAAAGTTGAGCAGGGAAGTCCACAGCTCAGCTGAGTAACGCACAGGCTGGGGAGGAGCAGGGAGAAGCAAGTGGCAAGCTGTACCTGGACCAGAAGATCAGCAGCCCAACAGTGAGGTGAGTCATCCTGGGGTAGCATATTGAGTAGTGTTCTGGTACCAGTTGGTGCATGAATGCTACTGGGGGAAATTGGGCAGCCAAGATTCAACTTGCCGTGTATCCGGTTGCAGATCTAATGCTAATTATACATGTGCTGGACCTTATTATGTATTCCTTGCTCACTAGAATCAGTGGGCTCAATCCCACAGCTTGTGGATTCCCACGTGTAATCCGTGCTCACATGCATGCTCAGTTTCTGCACGGCATAATGTGCCAGCATAGAGATGCATGTGGTTCTTACACAACTGCGCGTGCAGCTACACACAGGATCTGCACACCATAGGATCAGGCTCTCCAGGAATTTTTGTTGGCCCCAAAATGTAGAAAATATTATTGTTATCATTTTTGTTATCATTATTTTTATAATTTTGTATTATTGCTATCATTATCATTGTTACATGCTGTTCACACACATAACAGGACATGAAAAGTTAAAAATGTAAGCAAAGGCTGGGTGGGAATATAGAGGCACAGATCACTGAAGTGGCACGACCCAACTTTCAACAGTAGATCAATACACAGAGTCAGGAATCAAGCCAACATCTACTGATACTTGAGTGTCCTATCTCATAAGCGTAGGTTCTAGTCACTGGTCCATGAACTGGTCTAGAACAACTCTCCCTTTTACAGCCCCATATATATTCTTTCTTACAGCCTCTTCAGCCTCTTTCTCTAATAGACATCCCCACATTCAGTGTGAGGAGAGCTGGAAGGTAGCAGGATGTAAGGTGGGTCTTCCTCCTAGTCTTCTGGCCATTCAATATTTGGGAATGGGGAAGTGTAGAGAGGCTAGTTTGTTTATCTATTTATTTATTTATTTATTTATTATAACTATTTTTACCTCTCATTCAAAGGCAGCTCAGGGCGGATTACAAAAAAGTAAAAATACAACAATAGTATAAAATACAAAACTATAAACCTATAAAACAAAAAACAAAGCATACAAATTCATAAAGATCCATACAAACCCCCCACAAAACCCCTAACCCATCCCAGCCTCCCCCCAAAGAACACCCACCGAGAATGAGATGGTGCAGCCAGCCACCAAGAATGCCTACCTGTCTGTTTGAACCCACCGAAAGCATGGGACCTCCAGGAGAGCACTCCCAGACAACCGCAGGGGCTCAGGGGGTGAGGCGATCCTTCAGGTAAGCAGGGCCCGGACCGTTTAGGGCTTTAAAGGTTAAAATCAGCACTTTGACTCGCGCCCAGAAGCCAATAAGGCACCAGTGCAATGCTCAGAGCAATGGTGTAATTTTCTCCCTGCGACCCGTGCTAGTTAGGAGATGGGCCGCAGAATTTTGCACCAGCTGTAGCTTCCAAACCATCACCTTGGGCATCCCCAGGTAGGGGTGTGCATGTCATTTTTGCTATTACAATAATGATAATTGTTGTTTTCCTTTTTTGTTATTGCAATAACGAAAATGACAACTGAGAATAACAACAACGATAACAAAAATGACAACTGAGAATACTAAAGAACAACAACTGAGAATACCGATAACGGTAACAATACCAAGATAGACACAAATATCGATACTGATAATGATACCGATATCGATACTGACATAAATACCAAAAATGATACCAAAAATGATAACAAAATAATAACAAAAAGGATAAAAAGAAACAAAAATGACAATGTCATCATCATTGTCATTATTATTAATGCTGTAGCAGCTGGGTTTTGGAGGGAAAATGTAGAGAGGGGAGGAGGGAGCAGACAGAAAAAATTTAGAGAGGGAGGAGGGAGCAGATGAAGGAGTTAACAGGGTTGAACTCTTGAACTGTGCCTGTGTTAGGAGGGGCGAGCAGCTCAGCAGTAGCTGATGGCTGTATTCCTGGGCAATGATCAGTGCAAGCAGGCCCCAGCAGTCTCATGGGACTCTGTGATTGCTCAATGCCTGCTGCCTCTCACAACCAATCAGAGGGGCTCTGGGGGAGGGCACTGCAACCCTTTATAATGGGAAGGTCAGGCTTTTTCTCTCCATTCTGTGAGAGCTTTGCATGTCAGGTTGCGTTTACAGAACTGTGGTGCTTGCACATAAAAAATCCTCCCTAGCCCTCATTGTATTATTTATTTATTTATTTATTTATTAGGTATTCCCACCAATACCTTTCCTTCCTCATACCCTACATTTTACCTTCTCCCTTTTCCTGCCCTTCTCCCCCCTGTACATTATATAGAGATAGGTAGTATAGATTAGATATAGATATACATTATAGACATATAGATTAGATTAGAATAGTTATATAGATAA
This sequence comes from Sphenodon punctatus, assembly GCA_003113815.1. Classification (NCBI taxonomy): domain Eukaryota; kingdom Metazoa; phylum Chordata; class Lepidosauria; order Sphenodontia; family Sphenodontidae; genus Sphenodon; species Sphenodon punctatus. The sequence goes on from QEPC01005936.1 coordinate 567,084, forward strand.
TTGATTCGATAATAGATAGTTTTCCTTTCCCCTTCCCCTGTCTCCCTTAGATTTAGATAAATATTTGTTATGCACAGGAATCAATAATGATACTGATACCAAAAATAAAATCTTTGTTTGAAATGGTACCGATATCAATAACGATATCAATAACGATAACGAATATCGATACCAATAACAAAAATGATACTGATACCAATATTGATACTGATAACAAAAACAAAATCAAAAATGATAACAAAAACAATAACGACAAGGAAAATGAAAATGACATTGTCGTTAATAATGATAATAAAAATGACATTTTTGAATAATGAAAACGAAAACAAAAATGAAAAACAAAAATGAAATGGGGGCCTGGTGCACACCCCTATCCCCAGGTAGAGTGCATTGCAATAGTTCAGTCTCAAGGTGATGAATGTATAAATAATGATGATGGAGTTCTTCCTCTCTTTTCCTATCCCAAATTAATTGGGATTTTGAGAGAAGAAGAGGCATTGCTACTGATATATGCAAGGACTTTTTAAAATAATCGATAATTTTCTGTTGCTATTGAAAGATTAGAAAGATTCTGCTGGTCCTCTCACCCAGTAGGTTGACTATAGACCACATTGCTTCTCCAGGAAGCTACTGTTATTAATTGAATGCATGCTGTTAGAGCTGAAATGAGATTTCACCAAAATGGGAAATTTGATCAAAATTCTGATTCCTGATACTGTCTCGTTCAAATCGAGAACCCCTCAGTGCTCAGTAATGTCTCAACAACATTTCATTTCTTGATTTACCAACTTTCTGTTTACTGCTTTTCCATTTACTGCTTCACTGTCCATTTCAAATCCCGAGAGATAATACTGATGCAACAATTGCTCATTTCTTGCACTCCATTTTCCCTTATCCTTGTCACTCATTGCCTGATATGCAGATTCCTTTGCTGATCTACAATCAAACTACAGATTGGTCAAAGCAAAGGGAAAAACATAGAACAATAATTCTGATTGCAGGCACTGCAAGAGAGCTTAACGGGATCGGGGGTGGTGGTGGAGGCTAAGGGGTGGGCTATCCGCCGTAGGGGTGGGAATTTTGGTTCTCCCAAGATGTGATATTGCTGGTATTTGGGTGTATAGGCTTAATACAATAAATCCGATATTTACCTGTACCGGCATACCGGATTTTTAACATTGGCCGTGGTACCGGATTTTTTACATTGTGGCCATTGAAGTCAATAGACGCAATGTAAAAAATCTGGTACCACGCCCAGTGTTAAAAATCCAGTATGGCAATACTGGCAAATCCGGTACCAAGGAGATCCGATACCGATACCGGTACATCTGGCATCTGGTACATCACCACCCAGTGATTAGCTCAGAAATGCAGAAACAAGAAACTAAGAAGTAAAACATTTCCTCAGTAATGCGGCAAGCAGTAGATGAACAGTATGCGGTAAGTGATAAATGGTAAATGGAAAGTCAGTAAATCAGGACAGTATCTCAGCAGTATTTCAAGAATCAAGAAATCGCATCAGTATCAGGAAATAGTCGGGGAAATCGAGCCCAGTTCCTGATATAGTGAAATTTCTTGAGAGCAGCAATTTAGCTTCTTGTTTCAACCTTAATACTGTTCCAAACATACAATAATATATTATCGGCTTGACTATGACAAAGGAAGTGCAGTTATTGATGTCCCAACATCCCCCCTCTATGTGTGTCCAGCTCAGCAATCCAGTGGACATTCAGTATGATGGAGGAGGAACATAGATTTATTTCCTGCCTTCTCCCTGGAAATGCAACTGCCAGTAGAGGTTCTCACATTTCAGAGTACTTGCTCTCCACACACTGCAGGGACTGGGTTTTTTTGCTAAATCTCTACTGTGTGCAACATGTTCAGGAGAGGCGCCTCATGTTCTGCCCTTCCCCCATGCTCCAGAGTCTGGGCACAGTCTGGTTCCATATATTCATTAAATCGAATAACTGCAGCCGTTCACACTTGGAAGGTTATCTGCTTAACCAGATAGTCTATAAACATTGTTTTTTTAAAAAATGGAAGCTTAGTTTCTGTAGAAAATGTTTGCAACCTCCGAAAACAGCTTCACTACCCACCTTGAGGTCATGACCCCAGGGCTGAGAATCATTGATACAGAAGATATCATATGTCAGTGCCATGTGGCCCAGCACAGCAAAACATTTCTGTCTTATTAGTCTCACTGACACCTCCAGCTCACCCAGCCTCACTGGTTACACTCTGCTGAAATGGTTTGCTTCCTAATTTCTGTAGCTGTGGCTTTGGCTAAATAAAGCCAAAAAATCTGGTTGTGTGTAAGGATACACACTTGGGGATGTTTCATAACAAGTGTGTTGTTCGATAGTTCATTAAGAAACAGGATTTTCATCATTCTGTAAATTAAGACTCGCTTGGTCTGTTTTAAATGACCTCTTGACTGTTAAAAACAACCCTATTCTGACCTTTCCTGTTCTAACCTATCCTTATCCGCTCATATAAAACATGCTTCTATTCACCCTTATCTTTTTTTTTCTTCATTTTTAAACAACTGAAATCTTCTATATTTTGCCCTTTTCAAGGCAAAGGACTAAAAACAAACACTATTATTTTTCCTTAGAAATTGAAGTTTTCGAGTGCATGGAGGAGCTAGGTAGAGCTGTTCTAATTTCTACTAATCAATGATCATTGTCTGATTTGGAAGTCAGAGAAACTGATTCTTTCAAAGTCTTTTCTAACATTATGGCTAGAGCTACAGCAGGTAGCACATTTGCAACCCGCAGGTAATACCTGCATTTTTAGGCACCCCCACCCCCAGTGGACACCACTGGGTTACCCCCCCCCCCCAAATTGGGTGCCCGGACACCTGAAAAATGTGGGTCTTTCTGGGACTTTCCAGAACGTCCCAGGAAGCTGAGCCCACTGGCTCCTGCCTCCACCCATGTGGTCCCCAGGCTGAGTCACTCACCTGGCTACTGCTCCTGGTGCTACTCTACGGCCACTGCCCAGCTGAGCCAGGTCCTTTCTGCTTGGCTTTTCTGAGGGAGGGCGAGGAACAAGAAGACCTTTTCCAGCGATGTGCCACAGTCCTCATAACAGGGGTGCATGAGGGTTGCGTGCATGGTGGGTGCATGTGCGATACCTTCAGTCAGACTGAAGGCATTTCACGCTCTCCTGCTATGGGGACTGTGGCACCCCACCTGAAGCTATCCCCTCAAGCTTTCAACTTTTGTATCAATTTTTCAACTTCCAAAACCTACTTATTGTTTTTTGTTCCAGAAAGTTGACTGGGATTCCCAGGCACCCCCCAAACATCAACTTCTGGATCCAGAAAATTGATTTTTTAATTTCCATTCTGATTTTTCAGTTTTCCATCCCACTATAATGATTGGTAATCAGAAAATTGAAAAATCAGTAATGGAAATTATCGATTTTTCAGGTAAATGGCACTTACTCAGTACCTGGGTAGCCCGTTGAGTACTCCATGCTGTACTCGAAAATGTGGGTATTCAATTAAGAACCCGTTTCAGCTCTAGTAACAGACTCACAAACCTTACCCTTGAGTTACGCCAGAGGTAAGTGTGTTCATTCAATATGTACACCTCAGTAGCATAGCATACTCCAGAGCCATCCCACAGAATTGCACAGCTGAGTGAACCCACTGCAGTAAATTACCCAGGATACTTTACCACAGTGTAAACATGCCTGAAGAAGCACAGAACTGAAATCACACCCCACGGGTGGATACTGACTATGATGTCTTTAAAACACTATGGGCCCATTTTGATTCTAGGTGGCTTCTCTGCCTCTGATAGGGGTGTGCAATTCATTTTTGTTATTATGATAACAAAATGAACATTTTCATTATCTTTTCTTTTTTTTAATAATGAAAAAGAAAAATAATAATAACAAAAAATGAATTTTTGTTTTTGTAATAATGGGAAAAACTGAACAATGTATTTCTAAGTTATAACATTTTTGTTTCTTATTAAATTATGATGAAACTTGGAGAGATTGTACCAATGAAGGGTGCTAAGTGTACCAACATTAGAAAAGACTGGATAAAGGGAACCGCTTTTATAAGCAATTGAATATTGTGATTTTAAGAAAAGCTGCATACACATTCCTGGCTACAACTTCTTTATATTCTATCCAATTTGGATGAAACCTGGAAAAGTTATGTCTCTTCCCATGATACCCAATCCTGCCAAATATCAGAATGATTGTATAAAGGGTCCTGATGTTATAAGTCATTAACCTGAAAAAGCATTTATGGCTGTAACATTTCTATATTCCTTTCTGTTTACACGCCATTGAGCAGGAATATATCACATACCTTTCCTGTCATTCCTGCCAAACTACAGAACAATTTGATTTAAGGCCTCAATTTTATAAGCAATTGAAGTTGTCTCCTTGAAGACCATTATTCAGATAAATAGCAGCACATGCAGTGCCAGTCAGAGGCAGGCACTTGGTATGGCATGGGGAGGGAAGCTGTAGGAAGGAGGATGTGGAGCAACCCAACATAATGACAGACACATTCACTGGGCAATGACTGCTTGCTTCCAGTTTTACAGACCAATTGGTGGTGGCTTTGAGGCGGGCATGGAGGGCGGCCCTGAGGCAAGCATAGAAGGGACATAACTGGGACTTTGGGGATGCTATACAAGCCACAAGGAGACATAGTTTACACATCCAGGCTGGCCAATTACCATCACAATCACATCCTGCAGTACTGTGACAGAAGACATAAGAGAATCTCTATTGGCTCTTTTCCTGAACAGATGCTTCCAACTCCCCAATAACAAGTAGGGGAGAGACTTTTGGGATGGTCACAGCACAGAATGAGGATATTTGTTTGACATTTCTTCTGGTCAATTGGCATCACAAACAGATCGTATACCACAGTGACACTTAAGAGAATCCCTGGCATAGACTCATTCTGTGCATATGCTTTGCAGGCTTATAAAATTGGGACCCTTTATCACATCTTTGAGGGAGGTTGTCAGGGAGTTTGGATGAGGTGTCATCAATATGATGGGTGTCAATATGCTGATGACACCCAGTTATATCTCTCATTTTCATCTGACTCAGGCCCGGCAATCTCGGTGCTTACCTGGTGTTTGTCAGCTGTGGGGGATTCAATGAGTGTGAGCCACCTGAAATTAAATCCTGACAAGATGGAGCTGATGGTTGTGGGGAAAGCCGAGGGAGTGATGGCCCCCATCGTTGATGGGGTCTGTCCTCCCTTGGTTTCTCAGGTTTGGAGTTTGGGGATGCTCCTGGATCCACAGCTCCACCTGGATGTCCAGGTGGCAGTTGTGGCAAAGGGGGATTTTGCCAGTTACATCTGGTGCATCGGCTTAGGCCATATGGCTCAGACTCAGATCTGGCCACAGTCATCCATGCTTTTATTACCTTGAGACTGGACTATTGTACTGCACTCTATGTGGGGCTACCCTTGGGGTTGGTTCGGAGGCTGAAACTAGTGCAGAATGCGGCTGCCCATCTCCTGATTGGGACAGATCGACGTGACCATATTACACCAGTGCTCCACTCTCTGCACTGGCTGCCAATAGTTTTCCGGTCCCAATTCAAGGTGTTGGTATTAGGGATGGGCAAACAGAAGCGAGTTCGGAAATTTGGTTCGGTTCAGTTCGGTAATTCGGTTCGGTTGGGAAGTTCGGTTCGGTCGACCAAACTATTCGAGTTCGGTCCGAACTCTGAACTTCCGAACAAAGTTCGGAAATTCAGACCCCATTGAAATAAATGGAATATTATCTTTTAAGGATGGGTGAACAGAGCTGAGTTCGGAAATTCGGTTTGGTTTGGTTCGAAAATCGTGTTCAGTTCGGAGTTTGGTTCGGTCGACCGAACTGGCCAACTTCGGCTCGAACTCCAAACTTCTGAACCGCGTTCACCCATCCCTAGTTGGTATTGACCTTTAAGGCCCTAAACAGCTTGGGCCCCACTTACATGGAGGACCACCTTACCCTCCAGGTCCTGCATTAGCCCCTGCGGTCAACTGGGGGTGCCCTCCTCAGGGTCCCCCGGGTTTCCCTGGTGTCTACCTTGAGGAGGGCATTCTCTGTGGCTGTGCTGCGGCTGTGGAACTCCCTCTTGTTGGAGGTCCACTTCATTACCGACCTCCCCTCTTTCCGTAGACACTGTAAGACTTGGCTGTTCTGCCAGGCCTTTATCTAGGGAGATGAGGTGGGTGGGTGGATATGAGCTTTTTAGGTTGTTTTAATTGTTGTTTTATTACTGTGTATTTTAATATGTTAAAATGTTGTTAGCCGCCCCGAGATTCCAGAGGTAGGAGGGGACAGCATATAAGTTTTAATATAAATAAATAAAATAAAAATAAATCTTTCTGATATTTGGCAGAAATTATCTTGAAGGTGTAAAATCCATCTGCTAAATTTTATGTACACTGGTTGGACTACAAAGATGTTAGAGTCAGACATAGATTTATTCTAGAACCCTTTATCCAATCCTTCTGAAAGTTGGCATAGATCGTAAACCTGTGGAGAGGTATAAACGCAAGAGGTTTAATCCAGATTAGATGGGAGACAAAGACGTTACAGTCAGGAATGGATATGCAGTTTTTTTGCAAAATAACATAATTCAACTGCTTATACACTCCGACTCCTTAATATAATCTTTATGACATTTGGTACAAGTAATGCCTTCCATTGGAGGTACAATCTCCATGTTTCATCCAAATGTAATGAAAAATGACAACGTTTCAGCCTAAAATGTGTTTTTTATTGAAACCAATGGAAATCAAAAACGAAAGCAAAAACATTTTTTTTATATATTAACAAAAATGAGAATGAATGATTTAAAAAACCAAAATGAAAACCAAAAATGAATAACAACATGGGTCCCTGGTGCACACCTCTACTGTTGTTTGAACTGCCCTCCCTGCTGGCCAAAAGTGTGGTGGCTGCAGTGGCCCCTCCCTGGGGAAACCAGGCAATCTGGCTCACTCCCGTCTTGTTTGTTTTCACCCACTGTCTCAGATGTGCCATTCCTCAGAAACACTATTTGGCTATTGGCCCTAAGTAAGTGCAGTACAGACCTTGACTCTGGTGGTGTATCCACACAAGAAAATACGGTGCATAGTTCCTTCATTTTTCAGAGGGATTAAACACAAATTAATCCTTTAATTTGTGGTTCACCAAAAACTAAGGTGCCAGTGCCCAAGGGAAGGTGAGCCATGCTCACACACTTTTGAGAACCAGCAATGGCTGTAGCTAGTAGTTGTCAGAGCTGACACTAGCTATTTTGGGACCCTGAGCAAAAGTCCCTGCTAAGTGCCTTGTGCACTGCAGGGTAAAATATGGACCCCCCCCCCCCATTCAGGGGAATGAGGCATGGGGTCTGGTGGGGAGGTTTGTGTTGCTGGCCAGGCGGGAACTGTCTTGCAAGCTGCACGGCGAATTAGGCTGGTGCAGCTTGCAAGATTGGTGGCATGAAAATGCACCTTAGGAATTGGCCAGGAGTGTTCATGTGGTGCTGGTGCCATGCAGCCCTTCACTCGGCTGCCGGCAAGCACCTGAAGCAGCCACGTTCTCTATTGAAGCTGTTATCTGATTGGAGTGGAGCGGGGATTGCGGGCGGAGAGCGGCGGCGCAGTTTCCGGAGGGGGACGAACAGCTGAAAGGCGGTGATACCGGGAGAGGCAGGGGCGGGGGGAGCGACGGCTCTCAATTGTGTGGGGGGGGGCTGTTCTGACAGTGGGGGTGGAAGGGTGGCCTCTTTTCAGTACACTCGGGGTGAAATTGTTGGGGGAATACCCCCCTCCCACTTGCAAGTTTCCATTCCTCCTACATTTTGGCATAGGAGGATTGTAGGACAAGTGGACCATCCCTCCTTAATTTGTGGGCAGGGAGTCTGTAGGGGGAATACCCACCCCCCCCCATGCATCAAGTTTACTACCCTTCCTCCATTTGTGGTGAAGGGAGATTGTAGGGGGACACCCCCCCTTCCCTCTCATGCATTTATTATTTATTATTTATTATTTTAGACATTTATATAGCGCCAGTCGTGTGACCTGGTGCTGTACAGAACATAGAATTAGACGCGGAACCTGCCTGTGGCTTACAATCTAAATCTTCCCATCCCACCTCCATTTTGGGCATAGCAGGGAATATGGGCAGGGCAAGGAAGGGCCAGGGGACTGGCAAGACTGGTGGGAAGAGGGGGACAGCAAGTCGTGGCGGCGATGGGACAAGGGGGTTGCAGTTGGAAACTGCCCCTCAGGCCCCCCTCTTCTTCATTGGGGTCTCTTGGGGAGGGGTTGGGGCAGTTGGATGGGGCCTTGCAGGGGGTTGCTGGGAAACTGGGCTTGGCCTTGCTCTGTGGGGGAGCTGCACCATGGAGGGAGTCCATGGATGCACTTGCTGGGGCTTCTGCTAGCATAATTCAGGGGGCCCAGATTCAGCCCCCCCCCTCCTGCCTGGCTTCTGGGGGGCCATGGGCAGGCCTTTATGCAGTCCATGGAGGCAAGGATAGCTGGGTGGGATAACGTTATGACCCGCTTGACAGCCTCTGGGCTACTGGATGCTGGGTGCATGGGGGGTCAGGTTTCCGCTGGAGTGAGCTGTAGTTTACCTGGTTCTTCTTTCCAGTTTAGTGAGGCAGAGGGACCAGGTCAAGGCAGGCCAGATATGGAGGCGCTGGCAAGGAAAGTGGACAGAATAGAGCAGCAGATCACCAGGATCTCCCAGCTGCTGGAAGGAGGCATCTTGCCAGGGGCAATGGCACCATTGATGCCAGTGGCTCGGGTGCAGCAGGTGGCAGCTTTGATGACACCGGTGGTGGGTGATGGTGTGTATGTTGTGCCCCTTCAGGGCACAGCAACGCAAGGGCAGGTAGTGGTCGGAAGCAGTTAGCCTTCTCAGACAGGGGAGGTGCCTGTTAGTAATAGGCTTAGTGGGGAGGCAGACAATGGAACTGTGGGATGCTTGCTGGGGACACTGGCAGTGTAGTAGGGTCTTATAGCAACGGGGCAGGCGAGTGCTGCGACAGGCCAACTGCTGGTGCAGCAGGACCCGAACAGGTTACTGTGGGTGGATAATGTCTGGCACCCACAGGCATCAGTGCTGCGGGGGGGGGGGTCATCCGGGGTTGAGGCGAGCTGTGGGGTTCAGGTGGGTCAGGGGGGAGGGGTGAACATCTCGACCCCACCGGCTATGGCTACGGTTTCTCCTCGTCAAATCAGGGTGGCCCTGGCAGAGTCGCAGGCAAGGGAGGTCCCTTCTGTGTAGGGTGGATATGTCAGGGTCTCTGCCCCACTTGGGGTACACCTGCTGCAGTCCATGAGGGAAAGGTCTGGAAGGGCGATTACATAGACTTGTTTGCCATTCTTTTTTGTGACCCATTTCCTGACCCTAATGCGCGGCCTAAGCCGAAGGAGTACGAGAGAGCTAAAAGGCAGAAAATAGATAGAAATTGGGCCAACTGGGAGTCAGCTTTCATTATCTATGCAGGAGTAGTTATGCAAGCCTTTCCAGAAAGGTGGGTAGCCTTGTGGAAATATTTTGACATCGTTAGGCGAGCATATCTAACAAAGGAATGCTTCGGTTGGCTCAGATATGATGAGGCATTCCGTCAGCATGCAGTCATTATGTCCGGGGTGCGGTGGGACATGAAGGACCATGACCTCTGGATTGAGTGTATTCAGGGAAAGGATGTGGTGCGCGCAGATAATGGACATATTATCATTAGGGGAGATGCCCAACTGGTGGATAATTTTCGTGGTGAACAGAGCAAGAAGGGAGCACAATCCTTGGCCTGCTGGGACTTTAACAAAAGCAAGTGTTTGCGTTCCTTTTGCAGGTTTAGACACATATGCATCCAGTGTGTGGGGGCTCACCCTTCCATCAATTGTCAGTGCAGGCGGGGGGCAGGGCAGAGAGGCAAGCGTGGATTCCAACCCGGTGCAGGCAGAGGTGGTGGGCTTGCCCAATCCACTGCTGGTAACACCAGTTAAATGGTGTGTGCTCGAGAGCTTGTTACGTGATTATCCTGATCCGGGTCAGTCAAGTTATGTTGTTAACGGTTTTAGGTTTGGTTTTCAAGTTCCGTTTGAAGGGAAGAGGGAGCATATGGTGGCTTGGAATCTGAAGTCGGTGATAGGCATGGAATCGGTGGTGGAACGAAAGATACAGAAGGAGTTAGTGGAAGGCTGTGTGGCTGACCCTTTTGAATCCTTGCCTATGGGAAATTTGAGATTATCAGCATTGGGCATAGTACCAAAGAAGGCCCCTGGGGAATACAGATTGATTCATCATCTGTCTTACCCCAGGGAGTTTTAAGTGAATGACGCAATCCGCCCCGAGCTGTGTTTGGTTCACTACGCTTCCTTTGATAGGGCAGTTAAGTTAGTTAGGGATTGTGGTAGGGGTGCCCTTATGGCAAAGAGTGACGTTAAGTCTGCCTTCCGCCTCTTGCCAGTGCACCCCAAGGACTTTGACCTATTGGTATTTTCGTTAAAGGGCCATTTTTACTATGATAACGTGATGCCCATGGGATGTTCCATCTCATGCACCGCCTTTGAGAAATTTAGCTGGGCTTTGGAATGGATTGTTAAGCGGTGGACGGGGTCACGTTATATGTCACATTATCTCGATTATTATATATTAATCGACAGGGCAGGATCAGGGAAGTGCAGCGACTTGTTGGCTGCTTTCATGAGAATTGCTGAGTTGGTTGGGGTCCCCTTGGTGGAGGAGAAAATGGAGGACCCGGCTTCCAGATTGACATACTTAGGTATAGAAATGGATTCTGTATGTCAGTGTTCTCGTTTACTGGAAGATAAGTTGGAGGTAATTAGGAATGAAATTGTTTCCTGTCTGGGGGCTAACAAGGTGACTTTGAGGGTGCTTCAGTCATTGCTGGGGAAGTTGAACTTTGCGTGTAGGGCTGTAGCGCCGGGACGTGCATTTCTGTCTCGCCTTTATGCCAAGACAGCTGGGATCGCCAAGCCGCATAACCACATCATGGTCACAAAGGAGATGAAGGATGATTTGGGAGTGTGGCTGGAGTTTCTGCAACATCACAATGGAGTCAGCCTGTGGAGAGAGTTGTATTTGGTGGAAGTAGAATTGCAAGTGCACTCTGATGCAACTGGTGCAGTGGGGCTTGGAATTTATTTTCAAGGCATGTGGTGTTCAGAGCAGTGGCCTGCTCATTGGGGTGATTTGGACATATTGAGGGATTTGACATTTCTCTAGTTGTTTCCTATAGTGGTGGCAGTTCATTTATGGGTTAACAGATTTAGGGACAGGAAAGGATTATTCTGGTGTGACAACTTGGTTGTCGTACACGTCGTTAATTCATTGTCATCAAAATCTGAGAGGGTGATGCGGTTGGTAAGAGTGTTTGTTCTATGTTGTTTGAAGCACAATGTAGTTTTTTCTGCTAAGCATGTGCCAGGTGTGAATAACGAGATTGTTGATGCCCTCTCTCATTTTCAGATTCATCGTTTTCGGAAGCTCACTCCAATGGCCAGGGAGAAGCAAGACTTTGTTCCCCAAGAGCTTTGGAGCCTTGAATTTTAGAACTGATAGAAACGGTGAAGGGCTACGTTTTCCCGGATATTTGGCGGCTGTATGATAGAGCCTTGAAGGAATTTGGTGTGTTTGCTGTAGGAAAAGGCTGGTCGGTGTCATTTCCGATCCCGTTGCCGAAGGTGGTGCAGTTTGGGATGGAATTGCGAAGAAAAGGTTTGGCGCCAGGCACAATTGCAGCAAAGTGGTCTGCTTTATCGTTTTTGTCAAAAATGGTCGGCCCTTCTGAGTTGTTGGGGTCACCTATATTGAGAGCTATGTTGGAAGCCTGGAGAAGGCAGGGGAAGGATAGGGCCAATGCCAGGATGCCTGTGTCGCCTAAGCTGTTGCACGATTTGGTTGCCGCATTGGCTGGAATTTGTAATGATTCCAGTGAGGTGTGGCTTTTCCAAACTGCTTTTGTTATTGCCTTTTTTGCAGCGCTGAGGGTTGGTGAACTGGTCGTTAATTCTTGACTGGACTGTTCGGGCCGGACTTTACAAGTTGGGGATGTGTTTGTGGGTGTGGATTGGATTGAATTGTGCATTAGGAGGTCAAAGACTGACCAGACAGAGAAGGGTGCCAAAGTGGTGCTCTTCAAGTCCAGCAAACCATTAATTTGTCCGCTTTCATGCATGGTGGAGTTTTTGAAAGAAAGACCATGGGGATCAGGGCTGTTGTTTATTCACCAATCTTGTCAGCCTCTAACTCGTTTTCAGTTTACGGCAGTCATGGGGCGTTGTGTGGATGCGTTGGGTATATCCGAGAGGTTTAGTTCACATTCATTTAGAATTGGTGCGGCATCTACCGCGGCTGTGGTGGGTTTTCCAGTCTCCAGTATTAAGTCAGTGGGGAGATGACGCGCTGCGGCATTCAGATCATATATTCGCCTACTTCCTGCAATGTAGATTGATGAAGTTAGCTGATTCATCAATAGTGATAGATGGTTTTCCTTCTTTACAGGGCTGCTGCGGCACACGGGAAAGAAGGTAATTTGGATTATTGGACATAGTTTTGTTAGTTGGGCTGAGAAGAGGGCCAAAAATTCTAGCTGGGGTTCGCAGTTGGGTTTATCCCCCCAGGCAATGGTAGTATGGAAAGGTAAGCGGGGCATGCTTTGGCCCCAGCTGATGCCATTGCTTCTTGGTTGGGGTGTGGGACAGGCCCTGGGGATAATAGTAATTCATTTGGATGAGAATGATTTGACCAGAGGGTCTAGGTTGGATTTGTCCATAATGGTTCGACAGGATTGGTTTAGGTTGAAGAAGTTGTTCCCTGGGGCTTGTTTGGTTTTTACGGAGATGTTACAGAGAATAAAGTGGCCTAGAGCCATGAGTCTGAGAGCGATGAACAGATTGAGGAAAAGAGTCAACAGGGAGATCAAAAAGTGTATTGCAAAAGCAGGAGGAATTTGGCTTGTGCATGGGAACATTTCATGGACTTGGCCGAATTGTATTGGTCAGATGAGGTTCATCTGTCTGAGAAGGGCCTTGACATGTATCTGGGGAATCTGCAGGAATTCTTGCAGAAGTGTCTTTGTTAGGTGGCGGTAGCTCTGGGTGAGTTAGGGGGTGTTCAAGCAAGCTTTGCTGCTGAACTGGGTGGTGGTGTTCAGTACCATGGTGCAGTTAAACGGGTATATGAATTGGTTGGCGTTATGGAAAACATCAGGTAAAGGTGAATGTTCATATGCATCCAGGAGATTGGACCTGGAAAGCAATCAGGGGATGGGTGCCCCGCTGCTATCCCAGAAAAGGACTGGCGTCAGGGGGGCCTATGGGAAGGATCTAAGCGGTCCCGACATGGTCACTTGATCGGCAGTCCTTTCGGGTATTGGATCAGTTCCGGTCCAGTAGAAACGGGGATTGGACTGGGATCTCCAATCCAAGTGGTCATACATTATGGTACTGAACACGGGGAGTGAGGGGCATTAGGGACGGAGGTGCTATCAGAAGGTTGGACTTAATGCCCCAATCACTCTCCTTATAATCTCACCCAGGGTTATCAATTCAGCCTGATTATCAGGGGAAGCACAAATTGGCTCCTTAATTTGGAAATTTTGCTATTTGATTCTGCCGGGAGATAATTGGAATGATTGGCAGTAATTGGCTAATTGGGGCAATTAGACGAATTGGAAAATCAATTGGCAAATAGACTTGTCCACCGTTCTCATTAATTGGTTTTGATTGTTTTTTAATTGGTTTCTGTTTATCAACAGGTTTCCCGTTAGGCTGGTTGTTTTAATAAACAGTTGTGGTCAGTTTATGCAAACTTACTTATTTCCAGTGCGGGTGAAAATAACACTTGCTTTCCCCTCCCTGAAGGGCAAAGAGGAGCAAAAGGACCAGGTGATGGGGACTACCTGGGTTGTGGGGAATCTTATTCCAACTTCTCCTTGCAGCCATGCAAGATGCAATAATTTAGTGCTTTGAATGAAGTACACCTCATGCTGCTCCTCTTCTCTATCTATACCTGTCCCTTGGCAAAATTATTGCCTCCCACGGATTCCAATACCATCTCTACGCTGATGACACCCAACTCTATCTCTCTACCCCCTCTCTCCCTCCCTGAGTTGACCTCCCCCTCCCTTCCCCT
>QEPC01005936.1:581330-632091 GCA_003113815.1 Sphenodon punctatus
CCCTTCTCCCTCGCTGCCCCCCATGCCTGGAACTCCCTCCCTGCCCACATCCGCCTTGCCTCCTCCCTCCGCTCCTTCAAATCCCTCCTCAAGACCCACCTTTTCCTTGCTGCCTTTCCCAATGCCTGCTAGTCTTTCCCCTTACTCTTACTGTCTGCCCTCCTCTGCTGACTGCTGCTACCAACCTCTTTGTAACCAAGCCAAGCATACGCACCTGAGACTTCACATCCACTTGAATGTTTGTTTGTCTTCTCCCCTGTCTCTCCCACTGTCCCCTCTCCCTGTCTCCCCCCTTTGTCTTTTAGATTGTAAGCCACAGGCAGGGACCGCGTCTAATTCAGGTCACACGACTGGCGCTATATAAATGTCTAAAATAATAAATTAATAATATGCTTTTGGCAACATATGTGGAATTCCCACTGATGTCGAGGATCAGCTCTGATTTCCTACTCTGTTCCCCAACTGCACAATAAGTGGATCCCATAGACTGCATGCTGTATTTATTATTATTATTATTATTATTATTATTATTATTATTATTAAATTTTAAAAGGGAAGTCTTTTCTGTAGATAAGATAATTTTAATTGAAACACTCATTATTAAAATTTCAATTAACCTGGATTTTTTCCCTCCTTTATGATTATTTAAACTAAGTACCAAACACAACTTTGATGCAGATTTTAAACCTTTAATGAGGTAAATTGCTTATAGAGCTCAAGTTTAATTAGTGCAGTCATTTTCTGTCATTTCTAATTACATAACTAAATTTCCACGTTTGGCAAATATCACATTTAGTGTGAACTCTTCTTTTATGGCAATTAGCGTAATATTCAATGACCTCATTTGTGTACACTTGTGACTTAATTTCAGTTTGGATAAACAGTTCATTTTGATTCTTACTCTTCCGTACAAGCTGCAATGAAACCATGCTCCTTTACTGGGTGAAGGAACACATGAAATCATCGTATTTTAACAGGGCTATCAACTGATTAAAACATTTTGTTCATTGTGTTGCTTTTAACCAAATAACTGATCAATTAATTGATCAAGTGTTAAATTCTACAGAAGCTCAACATGACTGAAAATGTGAGGATTTGGCAGAAGGAGGGGTAGAAAATACAAAGGAGTAGTAGTATTGGGGGGGATGGGGGATGCTGTGGACAAGAGAGTATTACAGGAGAGGATCTGTTGGGAAGCAGAGGGTGAAGGGAGTAGGAGCCTGTAACAAGGCAGTGCCCTGTTTTAACAAGTCCCACAGGACCCCTACCCAGAAATCAGTCCAAATACACTTTCTCTCACCAAAGTGGGCTTTATTTACAGCTTCCCATATATAGATATGACCACAACACAGTACATGTATTACTATCGCTTCTCCTCTCTGGGAAGTAGGGCACTCACCTGACACAGCAAGCCCATGGCCTGACGTACCCCGTGCCAACCAGTTCCTCTCTCAATCAGTGTCTTCCGAGGTATTAAGCTCCCTCCTGTAGGCAAACTCCTCATCTACTCAGGCTTCACTCCCTTGTGAGACCCTCTGGCCTAGCATCCTTGTCAGCCAATTTCCAGAACAGCCTTGTATGCAGCAGGGCCTTTGGGCAGGCCAGGCTCCCAGGCCCAGGGCCGGCCTTACCACAGGGCAAACTATTTCCCTGTTTTCACCACGACAGGGTGTGGGACCTCCCTCCCTCCCAGTGGGGCACCAAAACCAACCACCTTTAAGTGTCTTAAGGAGGTGTGGCCATGGTGAAGGAGCCACCAAAGGCCCAGCATTTTATCTTCACCCTGGGCCCAAATATTCTAAAGTAAGCCTTGTCCTGTCCCCTTTTTCTGAGCCTTCCAGACAAGCCTCTAACCCTGAGGCAAAGCTCTCTGATTTCCCCTTGTCTCTCCCTAGTGGTCTCCCCAGCTAGGCCTCCCAGCCTTTAGTACCCAGAGCTTCTGGTCACCTGATTAGCCCCAACCACTTGAATGGCCCAATTAACTCTATCAGCCTCACCTATGCTGCTCAAGCCTCCTCTATTTCCTCCTACTACTATTACTACTAGTAGTAATCATTTCTATACCACTACTAGGCATACGCAGCACTTTACAGTCACAGATTTTGGAGACAGTTGCCTGCCCAGTGAGCTTACAATCTAAGAGGAACAAAGATGAGGGGAACACAGGGAAAGAAAGACACACATTTCCCCATTTTACAGATGGGGAACTGAGGCTGAGAGGTTGTGACTTGCCCAAGGCCACCCAAGGAGTTTGGCTGAATGACTGGGGAGAGATTTGACCCTGGTCTCCCAGGTCCGAGTTCAGCACCTAGGAGCGCAGGGCTACAGGACTCCTGGAGCAGGTGAGGCACTCTAGCTCACCTTGCTACAAAGGCTCATGGAAGTATAAAGGGTTTAGGGGGGGCTGGGAGACTCTTGGGAGTAAGGTGGGCTGAGGGAACTAGGAAATTCTGAATTGGGGAGCAGTGAGCTGCAGCTAGGTTTTAAAGGGGAGAAGGGACATGCTTTACGACCATGCCAAAGCTGGAATTAGTCAGGCATGGAGAAGGTGAGAGGCGTTAACTCATAGGCCCCAGGAACTGCTGAGAGCCAGGATTACTGATATCCCTGTGGTGAGGTCTCATCAGGGCTAAGATGGCAAATACTTGGGTGCTGAGGAGTATTGTACCTGCCTAAAGGTCCCCTTCAGCTTCCTGTGTGGGACAAGCACTAGCTCCTTCAGCTCTATGTAAGGTCCATGCTGCACCTGCTCCTTTAACTATTACTGTGACACCGTTTAATCAATCAAATACTTCCAGCCCTACTTTTTACATATATTGTATCTATGAGAGTATCCATTATTATAGTAACCACCAATTTCTCTATTTTTCCAAGGCTAGAGTGTGTACACTGTATAATACTTGATAGCTAGCATATATTCTGTACATCTCTTTCTAAGGTATTTGCATGGACTTTCCTTTACTTTAGAACCTTGCAACTAGGGCTGAAATGAGGAGCTCATGAGAAATTTCAACATATTGAGAATAGGGATTGATTTCCTGATATGGATGTGATATCTCGATTCTTTCATTGCTGTGAGATACTGTCCCAGTTACCAACTTTCTGCTTACCGTGTACCACATGCCATGCATTTACTGCTTACTGCATTACCGAGGATCCTGTTTTACTTCCGGCTTTGTTGTTTTTGCATTTCTGAGCCAATCCCTGTGCAAATAGCCCACCCCTTAAACCCTCTCCCCCAGTACTACCCCTTTACTCCACTCCAGTGCCTCTAATCACAATTGTTGTTCTATATTGTACCCTTTGCTTTAACCAATTTGCGACTTGATTTCAGTTGAATCTATGTACCAACCAATGAGTGACAAGAAGTACAAGGGGAAATGGAGTGCAAGAAATGCAGTATTGTGCCAGTATTACCTCTCAGGATTTGAAATTAATGGCAAAATGGTAAACAGCAAAGAAGTAAATAGCAAAGTAGTAAACGGGATCCTGGTAAGCAGAAAGTTGGTAAATAAAAAAACGAAATGTCGGTCAAGAGATTACCAAGAACCAAGAAGTTCTCAATTTGACCAAGATGTCATTGGGAATCAGGATTTTGATGAGATTTTCCATTTTGGCAAAATCTCATTTTATAGCCATACTTGCAACCTTTCAGGTACTTAGCTTTCACATAATCCTTGTGAAGTAGTGGTATATTACCAGGGTAGCCAAGTGTACACTGTGGAGCCTTATAAATAAGGTGTTGGCCTTCTACCTGGGAGACCAGGATTTAAATTCTGTTTTTGATACTCCGCTGGGTGTCCTTGGGCAAGTCAGGGGGAATATGGTTGCTGTGTTGGTCCCAAATTTAGGCAAATAGACAAAAATGGTCTAGTGATATCTTTGGACCAGCCTGTTCTTACTCCTGACTTGCCTGACAAAGGACCCTGTTTGGTCAAAAACTTGCACCTCCACTAACTGAAGCTGGTTCAATAAAAGATATTACTATACTATTTTGTCTCTATTTTCTTGGACAAGTCACTATCTCTCAGCCTCAGTTCCCCATATGTAGAGTGGGAATAATAAAAACCTACCTCATAGGGTTGTTGTTAGGGTGAGCTAAATAAAGACCATAAAGGACACTGATCACGAAGAGTGCTGTATAAATGATCCCTTATAATTACCACTGTATTATCCCCATTTTATTATGGGAAAGTGAGACTAGCAGCCTGATTCTCAAAGTACACTAATTGAAGATTGTGTTGGCAGGGCATTAGGGGTTGGAGCCATAAGCTTCAGACCTGGAACCACTTTCTTCCCCTTGAAACCTAAGTGGCATGGCCAAGATCACACAGGAAGTCTCTAGGAGAGCAAAAAACTGTGTTGAAATAGATAACCACTTTAATCATTGGACCATTCTTCCGCTCTGGAATGATTCCCACCATTCATTATGGCTACAAAGTTGGTCCCACCACCTCTCAGAAAACACTATATTGGGAGTGCTTGCCGTGGCATCCAGAATACCGGAAGATGAGGGTGCAGGTTTCAACGGTGAAATCCTGATTCTGGGAGTTTTACTTTAGCTTCTCTGGTGTCAGGATTTCTTGCTAGGCCACAGCTTCAAGGATCTCCCCTGTGGGTAGTCTCCAGGCTGTTATCATCATTAATATTCACCTCCGTGGATTTCCCCTCAAGCAAATAGCTTATTCTGGGTAAAAACAAATGTGACAGTGGATCAGTTCGGCCTGCTGTGGCGAGCTTGTGCATGGACCCCGCCTGCATGTGTGTGCAGACGCTGACAGACACCGACAGATGTTTTCCCTGGAGGGGTACCTGGGGTATTCTGGGTCGTGGTGGTGACTAGCCCAGGATGTGATCCCTGGGACCTCTGCGATCACAGTCCAAGCTAAGGTCTGTCCGATCGGGCCACAGTGGACCACACAAGAGCTGCAGAGCCTCTTGCATGAAAACTCTGCTGTGATGGATGTAAGCACATTGGGGGGGGGGGGGGGGGAATCTCTAAATTAAACAAGCAAACAAACAAATAAATAGTTACTATATAATTATACCAGCCTACCTAAATGCTGTATCTAGGAAAATACTGATACAACACTGTGCTTCTCCTTAGTTCCACCTCCTAATGAGCCTTATTATGAGGGTCAAAATGAATATAACATTTCATATTTATGAAGGTAATTTGCGTATTTGTTCCCATTAATGACTATCTGAATTTGTCTTTAGCACCATTATGAAATTTGCAACTTTATTTATTCAGTTACTTCATTTAAATATTTCAGTTACTTTGGTTGCTTTGTTATTTTGTATTCAATATTTTGGTCACTTCAGTATTTCAGTATTCAAAACTTCATTCACTTTAGTGGTAGCATTTAGTGAAATACCACAGCAAAAATACCAAGTATGTAATTACAAAGTAACCAAAATACCAAATACAAAATGAAGTAATAATAAACATTTTGGAAACACAAATGAAGCAGGAAGCTAATAGCACTTTGTATTCACTTGTTCCCGCATCATGGAAAGAGGCAACAGGAAAAAAAATAGGGTAAAAAGCTGTAACTCTTTGTTTATACTTTTAACACCTTCAATCTGGGAAAACGAAACGAAACAACACCCTTTCCCCATTCCCAGTCCAGTGCATTAGCCGTTCCCAACTAGGCTGCCGTTTACCATCTTAACCACCACTGGAACTCTTTAGTTGGGGTCCCCAATGAGGGGGTGATGGTTCTGACACCTGCTGTGGACCTCTGGTGTCCTGCTTAGTAGTGTTGCTCCCACCAGCCCCCTGGGTTAAAGGTGAAGCCATAAGTTGTGAATTCCCTAAGCCGCCAACTTCTTCCCTCACCTCATAGGGTGGGTGCCTCACCTTTCCTTAACTTCCGTTCTATTTTTTCACCCATTATGCTTTCCCATTGCACTGGACCTCAAAGTTGCAACAAATACAATTCTAATTAATTTGCATGGGCTTGAATGCACCCTGCGTTGAACAACATGCAATCAATGGGTGGCGGCATTACAGGCAAGGCAAAAAAACAACAACCAACCATCAGTAGCCTGAGCTACTGGTAGTTCTTAACTTCTTAACAACCAGTTCATCTTTTATGTTAAAAAACAAAATAAAATTGTTTGCTTTATAATTTATAAAGCTTAAAAACTATTTGAATACAGTAATACCAATGATCTAAAAACATTTGCCTAGTAAATTACCATAGGACTAGAGCTGAAGCAAGTACCTGTAAAAATGGGTATACCTGTCAAATTTCTGGTACCCGAATTGATCTGACAAAATTGGGTACTAATCGGTACTCAATAGCAACCAGAGTTGGGTATTCAATGTCCCAAAATGACAGTATTGATTTTTTACTTTTACATCAATTTAACAACTTCTGACACCTAAATTCTGTCCCAGAAAATCAACTTCTGGTCCTGAAAAATTGACTTTGGGTACTGATTTTTTTTATTTCCATCCTGATTTTTGGGGTTTCTCGACCCAATAAACAGATCAGGAATCAGAAAACCAAAAAATCAGTACCAGAAGTTGCCAACTTTGGAGAGTTTCAAATACCCTATTGGTACCCGGGTAACCTGTTGGGTACCTGACGCAGTACTCAAAAATGCAGGTATTACCCAGGAGTACTAAATTAAGCACCCGTTTCAGTTCTGCATAGGACTACACAAACATAAATTTTCAATGCCTAGTCTAATGTCAGCTACATCTACCTGATTCATATGGGCTGAGATGGCTGATTCCTTTCTTTATTCCTCTTTAAAGATACTGATGCTACCCAGAGAACCATTAAATGAAGCCACAAGTGTTTGCTGCATCAAAAGTATTTTTTTAAACAAAAGAAAATCCTTCATAAATAAGAATTTTCAACAGTGGGGCTGATCCTTAGCCCTACTGATTCAGCACGCACTGCTATTGCTGGCAAATGTTGCTGTATGGAAACCACACACATGTGCATGCACAGGATCCACAGGGCTTGGAATCAGTCCCAGTGTCAGCAATAAGACCTAAGGAAAAGTCAGATGACAGAATTAGATTTTTCATAGTTTATGTAGAAAACACATTATAGGCTGTCAAAATTCAGGGATCTGTTGCTGCTTTGATTAACTCGTGCAATTCACATTAACATTTGCAGGAATTATTGCACTGGACCTTCAAGTTACAACAAAGGGTGATTTCAGACGTGATGGGGCGGATTCGCCCCGTCACGAAATGAATTTTGAATTCCCCGCCGGGATGACCCCGTCACGCCGTAACAGACGTGCCGGGGGATCCCGGCGGGGAATTGGGGAGGGGGCGGGGCCGCTCGGCGCAACATGTGGCCACATGGCCCCACCCCCTCCACGCTCCCCGCTGCCCGCCCTCTGGGGAGATGGGTGGGTGCTGCGGCCAATGCCGCCACAGCGCTCACCCGCTTTGGCCACGGGCCGGAATCCCTGCAGGGATTCCGACCCATGGTCGCCGTCCAGATGTGACGGCAGGGGTCACCATGGCAGGGAATCACATTTGCTGCGTGGCGACCTCCGGCCCCACCGCTTCGGCTGCTCATGCGGCGAATGTGATTCCCCGCCGTGGTAACATCTGGGGGAAAACATTCGTTTCCCCCAACAGACGTTACATGGTCGCTGCCACCACAGGGGATTGACTGTGGTGGCCTTTGACCATGTAGCATCTGAAATCACCCAAATACAATGCTAATTAATTTGCATGGACTTGAATGCACCCTGTGGTTGAACAACATGCAATCAACGGGTGGCAGCACTACAGAGAAGGCAAAAAACAAACAAAGCATCAGTAGCCTGAGCCAATATTAATGGTAGTGTTCTTAACTTCTTAACAACTAACACATCTTTTATTTAAAAAACAAAATAAAATCATTTGCATCAAAGGGGAGAGTGACCTATTGGGACTATAATATGATGGCAAAGCTGTAAGCCACTGAGATCACTGCAGTTAAGTAATATTATATTTTTTCAATCTAGCCCATAAAAGTAGGCATATATCTAGCACATATTATTTTTATCTAAGGTATTTAACCAATGGGACTTATGTGTGTGCTGTGTTCAAGAGCCAAGACTATCCACTCGGAGGATCATGATGTCAGATAACCACCATTAATTTAGTATATAATGTACATATGTGGTGAGGATAAGCCTGATAACCCCAAAACAGCTGATGAGGAACTTCGAAGAGCACCCCCATCAGTGGTTTGGTGGGGCACGTGTGCACAATGAACAGCTTATGGACCCCCCCCATCAGCTTTTTGGCAGGCTGGGTGCATGCCAATGGGGGGGAAGGCTGCCGCTGAAAGGAGCTCCCCCTATCAGCTGTTTGATGACAGCTCTTCCTGGGGCCTGACCCTGCCATACCGCATTGACCCTGGAGTCCTGTCCCATGTGGACAGTTCTGAGGGCCATCCGAGGGAATGGAGGGACCTTTACTGGCAGCCCCCATGTCCAGGTTAAGAGTGTAGTGCTGCATGTGTGAACAGCCCTACCCACTAATCCACAGAGTGGAGGCTGCATGGGTTTGCCCTGGGGTAGGCTGGGGAACACCTTGTTATGGTCACATCTGTTTTTACCCAGTATTTCCACAACTACTTCATGACTGTCCAAAAGGCACTACAGCATAGCAACCTATGAAATTTCATGAGAACAAATTCCTACCTTAGGTTTGTACAGTGGGTGGCACCTTGGAGTCCCATCTTGCTTGGTGGTCCCAAGACATAGAAGCCTGATTCCCAAAGTGAATGAGGTGAATGGAGTCATGCAGGAGCACAGAAATATAAATCTTACCCCTTCCCATCCTTCATATCTCTCCTAGGTGACTGGTAACTGTCAATAGCGAGGTGGGGGTTGTGGTGGCAAAACAAGTTATAAAGGATTTTTTTCTCCTAGTTCATGATCTAGAATCCATGTTCCCTTTTGGGGTTACTAGAAGTCACACTAATTGCCTTTACTGCCTGCTTAAACCAGTTTATTTCGGCTTTGACCGGCAGAGCGGAACCTCCTTCTCTCCATATAAGAATATGGCCTATTTAAATAAAAGTCAGAAGACTTTGCTTTTAGCAAATTTTTCCTTAGCAACTAGCCCTGGTCCAATTACAAGAAAGTTAAAGTATGTGTAATCTTTTTTACTGCGCAGCTGTAAGATTGTAGAAATATGTAATTCTTTGAACTGCGCAGAAGCGAATGTCTCTGTTTAAGAATATAAATATGCTGTACCCCATTTCCAACGGGATCTCAGCCTCCCTTTGTGTAGCTGAGAATGATCCACAGCGCTGTGTATATTTTCATTACTCTGTTTGTTTTTAATCAATTTGGAATAAACTGATTCTTGGATCCAACGCAGCCTCCACTCTTTACTCTGGGAGGATATTTTCCCCCAACAAATGGTGCCAAAACCCGGGAGAGTGGAACTTAGGAATCAGGTGTGAAATTCCTAAGGTAAGTGCTGCTGGGGGACGCCCCTTGGCTTCTAAAATGGGTAGAGATTAGGACTTAATTAATTGATTTGGTCCTTCTAACTACCTCAGAGCCTGATATTTAAAAGTTTTAAGATCTGTAGTTAAAAGCTAGCTTCTGAATTTAATACTGAATCTGTTACTGAATTTAATACTGATATTTTTATATTGAATTTGAATCTAAACCTGATCTAATATTATCCATGGACCTGTAACTAATAGTCTGAATTTGAACCTGTATTGTTGATGGGTTTTTTTTACTTTGTTCCTGGTGGATTATTAAAAGCTGCTGCTGGCAGTTGTTATTAGATTAATAATTGGGTTTTTCTGATGGTTGTTTTAACTTTGTTTGTCTAATTTTTAATAATGAAATGTGGTTTATATTTGTAAAAATTATAGTGAGAGTTTTGTTGTTACTTTGTTAATTTGATTGTTAATTTTGTTACGGGCTCAGAGGAGTCCAAGTTGCCCCCGGGTAACACTCCGGTAGGCTACATGGCCCAAAGATATGGCTGGCCTGAGTGCCGTTATGTGCATAAATGGTATTTTTATACTGCAGATAATCCGGAACTGCAGTTTCCTTTAATTGGGTCTTTTTGCATTCCTCTTCTTGCACATTTAAAACTAAACCTTGAGTCCGAACAACCCCATCAAATGGAATCTTGGTATTTGTGGGATGATGAGACAAATAAGCCCACTATTTAGGAGTGTTTTTCTTCTGGTCCCCAAATCCCGGAATCTATGCCTCAGTGTTCCCTTTTTCCTGTGACCTCCCCTTCACCTTAGAATCCCCCTCCAAAACCACTACCTTCCCAGAGTCAGTCTACTGTTCCCTTCATATATCCCAGCTCAGCTGACCCTCTTTTAAATCCATTTCCTCCTCCATGTTTAAACCCCTTTTTACAACCGGTTGTGGCCCCGCCTGTCCAAGCACAGCTGATTTTCATGCCACCAAACCCAGACTTACAGATTTACACTCCACCCTCTCCCACTCCTTCAATAAACATTCACTAGCTAGGGTGACCCATTCCCAATTTTAAAAAATTCAAAATAAGGGGGGCTCTACAAATTCTGGTAAAAACCATAACTCAAATCAAAAATCTAAACCGGCAGTAATAGCTCCACTAAGGAAGGCACAGGAGTGGGGACTGGGCAGGGAGCTGGACAGAGGTTCTATAGGGCTTCCAAAAATGGGGGTGGGGGATGGGGGTGGCATGCCCCCATACACCCCCCTCAGTTGCCTATGCTCAAAACCTACCTCTTTATCAGACTTTCTTTCTCCTGATGCCCATAGATTGTTCAGCAATTCTTACCCTTATACTGTCCTGTTCTTCAGGATCCCTTTCCTTCCCTTGCAGTAAACTAAGTGTGTGCACCGACAACTCATGAAGGTTTCCCTCACTTTCCCTATTTCTCCCATCTCCCCCCGCATCTGCCTTTCCTTAATAATAATCAATCATCATCATCTTTATTTTTATATAGTGCCCCCCTGCACTCGGATTGCTTTACATACAACAAATTAACACAACTTTTAATCCTCAAAACCACCCTGTGAGGTAGGTTAGGCTGACAGAATAATGTGACTGGTCCAAGGTCACCCAGTGAGTTTCTGGCCTTGTCCATATTAGAATGTAAGCCCCTCAAGACAGGGACCTGTCTTTAATCATAACTTGTCAATTTCAGGCACCTTGTTAGTGCTATATCAAGAACACTTGATGTTTAACTTTTATTTCTAGACCACTCTGTTTCAACTATCTTGTTTATGTAATCAATAAACTTACTACTTACTTTATGAAGAAGTGAAGGTGTCTAATATTGGAACACAAGTGAGCTACAAGATCCCTCAAGGTCTTGCGAGCCCAGAGAGTAAAGAGTCTGTAAACGGGAAGGATTGGGCCCTTATGTGACAAAGGAGTTTCATTGTGGCACACTTGAATTAGCCAGAGAGAGAACTGATTCAAGAGAACTGTGCGCAAGGAAAACTGAGACACTCAAACCCAGTAAAGTGGGGGTGCGGATCCCCAAACCCGTGACTGTTTGATCTCGGGGAGGTGCCAACTGATAACAAACGGCCATAATCCTTGGTGCTAGCCTGATGGAGGTGATTGATATCAGGAAACCAAGCATCAGGACTCGAGGTCATAAAGTCAAGTCAGCACCCAGGAACAAGTATTCCAATACTTCCCCTCTGCTTTCAAGCATGCCACTGTCTCCCACAACCTCAAAAAGTCAACCCTGGACCCATCTGACCCCTCTAGTTAGCAGCCAGTCTTCCTCCTTCCCTTTGCCTCGAAGCTTCTAGAACGTGTCGTCTACTCCCGCTGCCTGGACCTCCTCTCTGCCAACTCCTCCCTGGACCCTCTCCAATCCAGCTTCTGCCCCCTCCACTCTACTGAAACTGCCCTGGCCAAGATCACCAATGATCTACTTGTCGCTAAATCTAAGCGCCACTACTCCATTCTTGTCCTCCTTGACCTCTCTGCTGCCTTTGACACTGTCGACCACTCGCTCCTCTTGGACTCGCTTTACTCTTTGGGCTTCCGTGGCTCTGTCTTTGACTGGTTCTCCTCCTACCTCTCTGACCGCTCCTTTAATGTCTCCCTCCCCGAGTCGACCTCCCCCTCCCTTCCCCTCTCGGTTGGGGTTCCCCAAGGTTCTGTCCTTGGCCCTCTCCTCTTCTCTATCTACACCCTGTCCCTTGGCGAAATTATTGCCTCCCACGGATTCCAATACCATCTCTATGCTGATGACACCCAACTCTATCTCTCTACCCCCTCTCTCTCCTCCTCTATCCGCTCACGCCTCGTCGACTGCCTCTCTGATATCTCCGCCTGGATGTCCCGACGCCAACTCAAACTGAACATGGCCAAGACTGAACTCCTCATTTTTCCTCCATCCCCCTCCTCTCCCTCTGACCTGACCATCTGCATTGATGGGGTCACCATCCGTCCTGTTCTCCGTGCCCGCAGCTTGGGCTTCATTTTTGACACGCACCTCTCCTTTAAACCTTACATTGACTCTGTGGCCAAATCCTGCCGATTCGCTCTCCTCAACATTGCCCGCATACGCCCCTTTCTATCTGTCTCCTCGGCCAAAATCCTTGTTCATGCCATGGTTATCTCTCGCCTCGACTACTGCAACCTCCTCCTTGCTGGCCTCCCTCGCTCCCACCTGTCCCCCCTTGTGGCGATCCAAAACTCTGCCGCCAAGGTCATTCACTCTGCCCGTCGCTTCGACCATGTGACGCCTCTCCTCCTCTCCCTTCACTGGCTCCCCCTTCCTGAACGTATCCTGTTCAAACTCCTGGTTTTCACGTTCAAATCGCTCCATGACCAAGCTCCCCCTTACCTCTCGGACCTAATCGCCCTACGCGCTCCTGCGCGCGCTCTCCGCTCTTCCGCTGTCCCCTCCCTCGCTCTCCCTCGCTTCTCCTGCTCGCCCAACCGCCTTCGTCCCTTCTCCCTCGCTGCCCCGCATGCCTGGAACTCCCTCCCTGCCGACGTCCGCCTCGCCTCCTCCCTCCGCTCCTTCAAATCCCTCCTCAAGACCCACCTTTTCCATGCTGCCTTTCCCAATGCCCTCTAGTCTTTCCCCTTGCTCTTACTGTCAGCCCTCCTCTGCTGACTGCTGCTACCGACCACCTTGTAACCAAGCCAAGTACACGCACCTGAGACTTCGCATCCGCCTGAATGTTTGTTTGTCTTCTCCCATGTCTCTCCCGCTGTCCCCTCTCCTTGTCTCCCCCTCCTTGTCTTTTAGATTGTAAGCCACAGGTAGGGACCGCAGCTGATTATATGTTCTGTACAGCGCCAGGTTGTTACTGGCGCTTTATAAATGTATAATAATAATAATAATAATAATAATAATAATAATAATAATAAATCAAAGAAGGAGAAATAACGATGGGGCCAATGCACCTAAGTAACTTGGAGTCTTTCCATTTACTTTAATGGAAGCCAAATGAGACCTACCTAATAATTGCAAATAATTCTAACATTCTGACCTAGCAAAGAAAATGTTTATAGTATTCAACAGCTTGGTAATGATGACCTGACTATGGAAACTGATCAGAATCTGGCAGGACAGTTTCCAAAAGTGTTACAGCATGCCCCCCCCTCGCCCCCCCTTTATGAGTTAGTGAGTTTACATAGAACCTGTCAAAAACATATGCAGCACTCTCTGTTTAATAGTTGTAAAGAGTGGATTTTTTACATAGTACTAGTTGGTAAAAAATTCCATAATCAATTGTACTTACATTTTTGTTTTTTGCATTAGCAGCCTTCCATACAGGTTTGCGTATAATCTTGCCCATTTCAAAAGCAAAACATTTTTTTTTAAAAAAAAGTTAAAGTGCCAATATTTAAATGCCTTGAACAGACAGGGTGATCCTTATTTTTAGTTTTGTAAACATGTACAGTGCATTTAAACTGAACTTTTGATCTAATTGTTTCTATGCAGCTTATATTTAACATCTTTGATCTCTGAGTTAGTGATCTAATCTGCTGTATAACTTAGCTTTTATTGATCTGTTCTCATGCTAAAAAAATCAAGTCTCACTTTTATGGGCTAGATTGAAAAAAGATAGTAAAACTGCCTCTGAGACAGCAGTTTAAATCTGTGCAATAACAGTGGAAGTCAGAGATAAGACTTTTATTACACTGCCAAACTTCACATGAACTCCCGGTGTCATTAAATAGGCATGTGTCATTTGCCACATATATTTATTTTACTAGATAACTTGGTTACCACCCATTTAGAAGCAATGTAGTGTATCCTTTTTTGCCATGGAATCTAGACAAGGTATTCCATATTTATTTGAAATGACATTCTTCCGGTAATCATACAGATGACAAGTTATTCTGTCCGTGAGCAGCTTCCTATAAGAATTTTTGATCCATTGTCACTTGATTTGATTCCAAATGCAGTTTTCAACAGCCATATAGCCTAGACCATTTTTACTATCCTAGGCTGTCATGAAAAAAGAAGATTAATTTATGTACACCCAGAGCTTTTCCATCACGCTGCAGAACATGTGAGTTCTTCTGTAATACCTAATGCTCTTACATTACTAAGCAAGGAGGAAAATAACGGCAGTCAAAGTACCGTATCTCAGCTTGATGTTATTAAGAGTAGTTTTGCTTTACAGGGTTCCCTATTGTGGCATTTTTCCTATTGTGTGCTGGCAAGAAAGACCTGATGACTATACGGAATGTATATGATACATACAGTAGGTGATACTTTTAACTTACGTGTTTAGAACGATGGTAAATGAGAAATTGCTTGTAAATTGATTGCCTACATTCTGTGGGGCTTTTATATCCCAGAGTCAAACAAAGACTGTAGATGACACCTGACAATTTACATGTCTATCAGTTAGATGATTATGATCAAAATCAGTTTGCCTTACTCATTGGAGTAGTGCCATAGGCTTCAAAATGACTTCTCGTGCAAGAAGAGTGAATAAAAGTATTATTTGGTGGCAAGACCTAATGCTGAATAGTGCTGAAATGTCTTACACACCCACCCAAGTTTTAGCTTTTTTGTTAAAGTGCCAACAAAAGGGTAAAAAAATGTTTTCTTTATCAGAGCTCCATTATGATGCACTTACAGAGATTCTATTATGCCAAGAGCGGAAATGAAATACAAACCATGGAATTTTAAACTGTAGGATATTTTGTTTTGAATGAAATCAGTGAAAGCTGAGGACACTCAGTACCTGGAAGAATCTGACCTTAGAACATTAAGAAGATAAGAACATACGAAGTACCATACTGGGTGAGATCACTGGTCCATTGAGTCGAGCATCCTGTCTCCGACAGTGGCCACCCTTGGTTGCTTTGGACAACTACCCAACAGGTCATAATGGAGTGATCCATTCCCTGCTATTCATTCCCATCTCCTGATAGTCAGATGTTGTGTTACCTGACCTTTTTGACTAATAATTATTTATGTTTCTATCATCCAAGAACTTATCCAAGTTTTAAACGTCTGTCTGCATGATCCCACTTTGAGTCTCAGCTATGGTCTTGTGACCCCAGACAGGCACAATATCAAATAAAAAGTATATCTAATTGGTTCATCATGAGAGTATCATGATCCACTTGGGGTTCCAGTTCGTAGTCTGGGAACCTCTAAGAGGAGAAGTAAATAATTCTTCATTTGTTTCTCATCTTTATCTTCTTCATCTTAGACTACAGAACTGAAGCAAAAGTACCAAGTCAAGTGAGCAAACAAGATGTTTACTTTTTGTTTTCTCCTTAAGACGACTAACCATTTTATCACAAGATATACTGCAGCACCACAGAGCTTAAGCCAGGAACCCACATGCTTCACAGAGAAGTGCTCTATAGATTATTTTTTTTGTTCCATCACATATTACAGGAAGGAGAAGAGGATTTTATTTGGGGGGAGGGGAGGGGAGGGAATAGGAGGTCAGGGTATCGAATACTGTCCCGATCCAGCTGTACCTGAATCCAGTGGCCAAAACTCCTCACAGAAAGGAAGTGCAGAGAATACAGAGACCACTTTAACATGGAGGCCGCAGTAGTGGCTACTCATTCTCTGAAGAATGGAGATTCCATCCCACAAGTCTCTGTAATGACAAAGGTTTTGGCCCATGAAATCAATCCCTTAATTTGCTAGACCCTCAGTTTTGTTCATGCGCAAGCAGATGGGTTGTAGCAAGTAAAATAAGAGGTTATTAATTACCTTTTGGGTATTTCAAGGATGGGGCTGTTCACTAGGGGTGTGCACCAGGCCCCCATGTCGCTTCCATTTTTTGTTATCATATTTGTTATTTAAAATGTTATTTTTGTTATCATTATTAATGACAATGTCACTTTCGTTATAGTTATAGTTGCCGTTATTGGTATCAATTATCTAATCTCTCTCTCTCTCTCTCTCTCTCTCTCTCAAACAGACTAGCCTATATACATATATAATATCTAATCTCTCTATATATGTACACAACTAATATCTATCTAAATCTAATATCTAACCAATTATCTATATAACTATTCTAATTTATTTATTTTTAATTTGATACATTTTGATTGTTTTCAGTTCTTTGGTACACTTGACTTGGTACATATGTTTTACAGTCAGTTTTTTAGATAGATAGATAGATAGATAGATAGATAGATAGATAGATAGATAGTATCTATCTATCTATCTATCTATCTATATAAATAGACCCTGAGTCTTCCAGGGGGCCACATGGGGGAGGCGTTCTCGGTGGCCATGCTGAGGCTATGGAAATCCCTTTTGGTGGGGGTGTGTCTGGTCCCAGACCTCCCCTCCTTTCATAAAAGGTGCAAGATCTGGCTGTTCCGCCAGGTGTTTGGTGGGATTGATGGTAGAGAGTGGGGAGGTGGGAGGAGAGGGATGAGGGTGTGGGGTGTGTTTTATAGTTTTATGATTTTGGTTGTTACCCTGTTGTGAGCCGCCCTGAGCTGCCTGTGGCAGGAGGGGCGGGATACTAAATTTATTTATTTAAATAAATAAATATTATAGATATATATTATATTTTAGATATATAGGTATTTAGGCTAATCTGACTGAGAGAGAGAGAGAGAGAGAGAGAGAGAGAGAGAGAGAGATTAGATAATAGATAGTTTTCCTTTTCCTGTCTCCCTTACATTTAGATATTAGTTGTGTACATATCTAATATAATATAATATCTAGTCTGGTTTATATATATACATATAAAATCTCTAATCTAATATCTAATATTAATATCTAATCTAATATCAAGTCTGTTTTTTATATATATAATATATATATATATATATATATATATATATATAGTCTGTTTTTATATATATATAGTCTGTTTTTATATATAAACAGACTAGCCTAAATACCTATATAATATCTAATCTCTCTCTATATGTACATAACTAATATCTATCTAAATCTAAATCTAAAGGAGACAGGAAAAGGAAAAATATCTATTATCTAACCAATTATCTATATAACTATTCTAATTTATTTATTTTTAATTTTATAAAATTTGTATTGTTTTCAGTTCTTTGGTACATTCATCATTGTTTTACAGTCGGTTTTTCTTATGTACTTGTGCTTACATAACTATTCTAATCTAATTAATATGTCTATAATATATATCTATATCTAATCTATACTACCTATCTCTATATAACATACAGGGCAGGAAAAGAGAGAAGGTAAAATGTAGGGTATGAAAAAGGAAAGGTATTGGTGGGAATACAATGAGGAGTAGGGAGGATTTTTTGCGTGCAAGCACCACAGTTCTGTAAACACAACCTGACAAGCAGAGCTCTCACAGAATTGAGAGAAAAGGCCTGGCCTTCTCATTATAAAGAGTTGCAGTGCCCTCCCCCAGAGTCCCCCTGATTGGTTGTGGGAGGCAGCAGTCATTGAGAAATCACAGAGTGCCATGAGACTGCTGGGGCCTGCTTGTGCTGCTCATTGGCCAGCAATACATCCATCAGATACTGCTGAGCTGCTCGCCCCTCCCAAAACAGGCAAGAGTTCAACCCGATTTAGGGCTCCGAGATGTCTGCTCACTCCCTCCCTCTCCACCTTTTCCCTCCAAAACCCAACTGCCACCACTAATAATAGCAACAATGATAACACTGTTGTTTTTGTTATCGTTATTGTCAATTGTCATTTTCATTATTGCAATAACAAAAATGAAAATGAAAATTTTCATTATCGTTATTGTAATAATGAGGATGTCATGCATACCCCTACTGTTGACTTGCATTCATGCATCAACATTTTATCATGTGATAAACAGAACTTAAAGTGTAAGAGATAAGTATACTAAGGCAGCAAGAGTTAAGGAGCTAAACCTTTACAGCTGGTGGTCAACTGTGGCTGGTGAAAAGTAAACTGACCACAGGGAAGAATAAAAAACCCTGAGCTTTTTGTAAGTACCACCAGGGAAAGAGGGCTTGAGGGTTTGCCAAGGGGGAGGCTGGGGCTTACTCAAGGCTCTACTGTGTTCAGAGTTCCCTGACGAATGGCTGGCTGCAATAGAACTAGGCCAGAGGTCCTGGAGAGGTTTGCCCAGACTGAAGGTAATTTCAGATGTTACGTGCTCCCAGGTCACCACAGTTGATTCCCAACCATGGCAAGCCAGCTAACCCCCACCCGTGGTCCAGGACAGCCCTGAACAGACATGCTGGGAGCAGGACCACGGCAAGGAAACGGCCAGCTGAACCATGACCTGGGGCAGTGCAACAGACATTACGCAGATTCCGGACCATAGTCAGAACACCCAGAAGCCACCAGAGTGGGAGGCAGACATGGTCGACTGAGGGAAAACGAAGCCAAAATCACCAAACAGCAATGCTCACACAAGGGAAATGGGAAGGGAGGGGGAGGAGGGAGACGAGCTGCAGAGCCAGCACACACAACAGGGACAGGGAAGCCACAGACACAGCAGAACACAAACCACGCACATACGTCCGGGCGCAAACACACCTGAACAGGAAAAGAAGGAAGGGGGGAGCATACCGGGGCACACAGGGAAACAAATAAACAGGACAGGGAATGGACAGACACCCAGGAAGGCACACGCACACTGGGCGCCATGCACAGTCAGGAGCAGCAGCACTGAGAGTGGGGAAAGGGGACAACCCCCCGGGAAGGTCAACACACACAGCACCACGGACACGGGGGGGGGGAGCCCTGGCCAAAGGAAGCAGAGAGGAATGGGCCAGGAACAGGCCAGGACATGGTGAAAGGCACCCAGAACCCTACTGCCAGCACAGGCAGCATGGGACACCCAACAGCAACACAGGTAACACAAGTCACAGGGGTCCCCATGGGAACGGACCAGGGACACGGGGGAGGGCAAAGAAGCCAGGGAAGGCCCCTGAGAGGTCTGAGGCAGGTCCATGTGGCAGGGTTCCCCGTGTTGATGCAAAGGCACGGTCAGGGACAGATGAGAGCTGGAACCGGCATGCAGCACATGCAGCCACACACCCACACCCCCTGAGGTAGCTGGGAGGTGTTGTCCAGGGGCCCCAGATCCGCACTATCACGGAGGCACCCAGGGGGTGGGGTGGGGCAAGTCACAGACACAGGAGAATGGCCAGCTGGCCAAGGGATAACAACAAAATGGGGAGAGCTGGTAGTGGTGTCAGGCAGCAGGAACCAGCCAAAGGGGGGGCCAGGCATGGAGGTGAGCACCACAGGAAGCAAAGGCCAGGGGGTGGCCTTGGAGGGGGCACAACGACACAGGCGAGTGGCATGGAGGCAACAGCAGCAAGTCTGGAACAGCAAGGAATGGGCAGCCAGTGCCCCAAGCCAGCATGGAGATGCAGGGAGCACAGGGTGGGGCTGTCAGCCATAGCACCGAAGACACAGGGGGCCCCACAGCCAGCTTCATGGGGTCACAAAGGGACCCAGGAAGGGCTGACCCACCAGATGCACGTAGTGGGGCCACTGAAGCATGGCGCGGCAGTAGTCCTGCCCCACCATATGGTGGGCAATGAGGTAGTAGGCTTCAAACGGTTCCAGCCCGGTGAGTCCAACCTGAACATCAGCACGGGACCATACAGTAGCCAGCACCACCAGCTCTGGTCCGGTGGGCTCTGGCAATGTGTAGTCAGCAGCAGGGGGCCACGGCAAGTGCCCTAGTGCCAACAAGTGGTAATACACCATCCCACACAATCTCTGTAAGCCATGGACCCCGTGGATGCAGCCAAAGAAGGAAACAGCCGGGGCAGGGCCCCCCTCCTCCAGAGAGGTCATGAACCCAGCCAGGCTACACACCGAGAGGTCTGACATAGTCTCCACTGCAGACCACGCCATATGCGAGCACCTCATCTCTGGAACGTGCCCATCAGGAAAGGGACGGAGGCTCAGTGCCACCGCATGGAGCTGGCACTTCTGAGAGCTGGCCTCATAGCCAAAGTAGTAAAGGCCGGAGCTCAGTCTCACATTGGCACCAGAGAGGGTATCTGGGCAGCAAAGGAACAGCCGCACAGCTGGGGAATGCCACAGGTCAGCTAGGGTCATGGTCTCCTGGTAGGTCCAGCTATGGGGGGAGCCAGGCAGTCCGGGGTGCGGGAGCCTTGGGGCAGCACTGTCAGCCATGGTCCAGCAGCCAGAGGGTCTGGCCAGCAAGGGAAGAGGGGCCTGTCAGCTCCGCTGCCCGCAGAGGGCTTCGGCGCCACACGGGCCGGCATCGCGGGCAGGGAGCAGAGCCCCATCATAGCTTGGCCCCGCCCCCGGGGCAGATGCAGCACACAGGAGCTCTGGCTGGGGCATCCCCAGCTGGAGGCATAGCGCAGCCCATGGCCACGCCTCTGATGTCGGGGCCGCATGGAGGGACTCCCCCGCCCCTGCTGCGGCGCTCAGAGCATCTGCGAGCGTGTACAGGGGTGAGGCTTGGAACTTAAAAGCCAGCGCCGCGTGGGCAGCGGCGCTGGTGATTGCAAATGAAACCGGCCCCCCGATTGAGCTTGACTACATGTTACTGAAAGGACGAGAGATATTAGGATTGTGTGCCTGGACCCTCCTGCCCCCCCATGCCTGTGAGATTGAGTGTGCATGTGAGAAAGTCTGTGACAGTCTTGAGTACCCTTGCTCCCTTCCTCCCTTCCCCTGGGATTGCTGAACCTCCGTGTGAATTCCTCCTGCTCCCTCACTGTGTCCGGGACCCTTCCCCTCTGGCACAGGCCCTCACGTACCTTCCCCCTTTCCCCCGTTCCCTTCAAGGTGTATGTACTAGGGCTGTAGGAGCAGACCCTGGTCTCCTTGCAATTGCCACGCCCAATGATGATATTGGCCCATTCTCTGCAAGTAGAGGTAAGGCCTAACTAATATCCTGACGGGCATCTACCCTGTGGGGTGCGTGCCCTGTGGCAAGGTTGACCAGTGGTGCGTGAGTGTGTGCCTTCTCCCCCGTCCTGGTGACAAGGCCCCACGTTCCCATGGGGGTTGGGGAGGGAAGCAGGGGAGCTCCAAGGACATACAATAAGCCCACAGGCTGCAGCACCCGATGGCTAATGAGCGATGTGTGGGGAGCAGACCCAGCACAGCTGCAGGAACAGAGCACAGACTGTCCAGCAAGCACTGATAGCAGGGAGGTGATGACAACAGGCAACCAGATGTGGACCACACTGGCATGTGCATGGAAACCCAAGCCATGACCCCCATGACGGGAGCACAGGTGCACCTGGGGGGGGCAGCAGCCACACACCATCTGGCAGGTGAGCGCAACAGGCACGAGGGGGCCTGGGAAGGCCCCACCATCACAGGTGAGCAGCCCCAGGCCAGCTGGCAGCGGGGCAGGCAGCCGAGGGCGGCCAATATGGATGTGCCGGGACCTGCCCCACAGGTGCATGAGCAGGGCATGGAGCAGGAGTGGGCCCGGACACAGGCAGGAGAACCACGTGCCTGACTTCACCACGGACACGAACCACTATGGATGCAAGGTGGATGCAGCTGGGGCTATGTGCGGAGTGGTACCCGGAGTACTCCAACATTCAGCGGTTCTCCACGGACCTGCTCTACCTGACCACCCTCATCTGGGGGTGGCTAGCCAGGAGCTCTGTGGCCACCCGACACACCCACTACGGGCGGCGTTGCTCCCAGTCCAGGCTCAGGGCCCTGTGGGCATCCGGGGCGTACCAACGGACCCTGCGCCTCGCCTGAGGGCACACTATGGCACTTCACAACTGGTGCTGGACGGCCATGAAAAGCACTGTCATGCTCGCCATGCCCACACAAAGGTGGCTTTGGGTCACAGACAGGGCACAGGAATGGTGGGCCAGAGCTGTGGCACGGTGGGATGATGCAGCATGAAGGGCACACTTCTGCATGAACAGGGGGTGCCTCCTGTGCCTCACTGAGCTGGTGGCAGCCTGGCTGGAGTGACTGCGCACCCCCACACCCATGGTCCAGCAAGTGGCCATGTCGATCTGGGCACTGGCAAAACCCAATTCCTGCTAGTCTGTGATGCAGCACTTTCGTGTGGGAGTGAGCACCATCACAGGCATCCTTCGTGACTTCTCGAAGGCCATGGAGGCCGTGCTCCTGGACCGCGTGATCCAGCTCATGGACCAGGAGGCCATGCTGGCTAGCTTCGAGGCTGGCGGCTTCCCCAACTGTCTGGGTTCTGTGGATGGCACCCACATTGAGATCCTCCGGCTCCCCAATGGGAATGCTGCCGAATACATCAATAGGCACGGGTACCATTCCTTGCAGCTACAGGTGGTTGTGGATCACCGGGGCTTCTTCACAGACATCCACACAGGCCATGCCAGCTGCAGCCACGATTCCCGTATTCTCGCCATCTCAGCCCTCTATGCACGGATGTACCAGGGGGACATTGCTGACATGAGGATGTCCAGAATCGAGGGGGTGTTGATGCCCCCCTGCATCCTGGGGGACCTGACCTATCCACTCCTGTGTTCGCTCATGAAGTCATACCCAGTCCCCAGGAACTCTTTAGAGGTGCTGTTCAACTCCTGGATATGCGCCTTGTGGAACATGGTTGAGAGGGCATTTGGTGCCCTCAAGCAACGCTGAAGGTGCCTCGCTGGTCGGCTGGACTTCACTGTGGAGACCTCGGCCCTCGTGATCGGTGCCTGCTGTGTCCTGCACAACATTTGTGAGACTGATTGGGCAGCCTTGGCATTCCCCATGCCCCAGCGGCCACCAGGACCCATGCCGCTCTATGTGAACGCGGAGAACCCACGGGAATACTGCTATGCCAAGTGAATCCATGCTGCCCTGGTGAGATGTATAGCTGGTGATCCTGGGGCCTGAGCATTCTGGGCCGTCCCAAGCTCCCCCCCCTGTCCTGTTGCTCCTGCCTCCATTCCTGGTACATTTCCGCTGCCAGATGATGGTCCTTGGCCTCCGCATGCTGCAGGTCCCTCTCCGTGGCTGCCTCCATGTGGTCTATGACAGTGATCATCCACTCTCCCTGCTCCATGCTTGTCCGGACGATCTCCTTGGCCAGGTCCTCCCTCCATACCCGTGCCCTGTGCTCCTGCTTCCACTGTGCCGGGGGCATGGGGTCACCTGGTGGGGGCGCTGCTGGTTGCCCTGGTGGGGAAACATTTAGACACCATGAGTTGGGCTAAGTCACCTGCCACCTGTTCCAGAGCAGTGCTGGAAGTGGTTGTACAGACCCCTTGATGTGTGGTGGCTGAGGTCCTCCCCTTCAGTGCCCCCCTGTGCTCCACCCATCCCCCCTCCCACAGCCACTAGGCACGCCGTACTGGGGTGGGGGGTCCCATGCCTCACTGAGCCATCCATGCCTTCACTGCACCCCCATTGTGCCCACCCCCCTGCCATGGTACCTCACCCCGGTCTACCGGCCACTGCTNGGTGTATGTACTAGGGCTGTAGGAGCAGACCCTGGTCTCCTTGCAATTGCCACGCCCAATGATGATATTGGCCCATTCTCTGCAAGTAGAGGTAAGGCCTAACTAATATCCTGACGGGCATCTACCCTGTGGGGTGCGTGCCCTGTGGCAAGGTTGACCAGTGGTGCGTGAGTGTGTGCCTTCTCCCCCGTCCTGGTGACAAGGCCCCACGTTCCCATGGGGGTTGGGGAGGGAAGCAGGGGAGCTCCAAGGACATACAATAAGCCCACAGGCTGCAGCACCCGATGGCTAATGAGCGATGTGTGGGGAGCAGACCCAGCACAGCTGCAGGAACAGAGCACAGACTGTCCAGCAAGCACTGATAGCAGGGAGGTGATGACAACAGGCAACCAGATGTGGACCACACTGGCATGTGCATGGAAACCCAAGCCATGACCCCCATGACGGGAGCACAGGTGCACCTGGGGGGGGCAGCAGCCACACACCATCTGGCAGGTGAGCGCAACAGGCACGAGGGGGCCTGGGAAGGCCCCACCATCACAGGTGAGCAGCCCCAGGCCAGCTGGCAGCGGGGCAGGCAGCCGAGGGCGGCCAATATGGATGTGCCGGGACCTGCCCCACAGGTGCATGAGCAGGGCATGGAGCAGGAGTGGGCCCGGACACAGGCAGGAGAACCACGTGCCTGACTTCACCACGGACACGAACCACTATGGATGCAAGGTGGATGCAGCTGGGGCTATGTGCGGAGTGGTACCCGGAGTACTCCAACATTCAGCGGTTCTCCACGGACCTGCTCTACCTGACCACCCTCATCTGGGGGTGGCTAGCCAGGAGCTCTGTGGCCACCCGACACACCCACTACGGGCGGCGTTGCTCCCAGTCCAGGCTCAGGGCCCTGTGGGCATCCGGGGCGTACCAACGGACCCTGCGCCTCGCCTGAGGGCACACTATGGCACTTCACAACTGGTGCTGGACGGCCATGAAAAGCACTGTCATGCTCGCCATGCCCACACAAAGGTGGCTTTGGGTCACAGACAGGGCACAGGAATGGTGGGCCAGAGCTGTGGCACGGTGGGATGATGCAGCGTGAAGGGCACACTTCTGCATGAACAGGGGGTGCCTCCTGTGCCTCACTGAGCTGGTGGCAGCCTGGCTGGAGTGACTGCGCACCCCCACACCCATGGTCCAGCAAGTGGCCATGTCGATCTGGGCACTGGCAAAACCCAATTCCTGCTAGTCTGTGATGCAGCACTTTCGTGTGGGAGTGAGCACCATCACAGGCATCCTTCGTGACTTCTCGAAGGCCATGGAGGCCGTGCTCCTGGACCGCGTGATCCAGCTCATGGACCAGGAGGCCATGCTGGCTAGCTTCGAGGCTGGCGGCTTCCCCAACTGTCTGGGTTCTGTGGATGGCACCCACATTGAGATCCTCCGGCTCCCCAATGGGAATGCTGCCGAATACATCAATAGGCACGGGTACCATTCCTTGCAGCTACAGGTGGTTGTGGATCACCGGGGCTTCTTCACAGACATCCACACAGGCCATGCCAGCTGCAGCCACGATTCCCGTATTCTCGCCATCTCAGCCCTCTATGCACGGATGTACCAGGGGGACATTGCTGACATGAGGATGTCCAGAATCGAGGGGGTGTTGATGCCCCCCTGCATCCTGGGGGACCTGACCTATCCACTCCTGTGTTCGCTCATGAAGTCATACCCAGTCCCCAGGAACTCTTTAGAGGTGCTGTTCAACTCCTGGATATGCGCCTTGTGGAACATGGTTGAGAGGGCATTTGGTGCCCTCAAGCAACGCTGAAGGTGCCTCGCTGGTCGGCTGGACTTCACTGTGGAGACCTCGGCCCTCGTGATCGGTGCCTGCTGTGTCCTGCACAACATTTGTGAGACTGATTGGGCAGCCTTGGCATTCCCCATGCCCCAGCGGCCACCAGGACCCATGCCGCTCTATGTGAACGCGGAGAACCCACGGGAATACTGCTATGCCAAGTGAATCCATGCTGCCCTGGTGAGATGTATAGCTGGTGATTCTGGGGCCTGAGCATTCTGGGCCGTCCCAAGCTCCCCCCCCTGTCCTGTTGCTCCTGCCTCCATTCCTGGTACATTTCCGCTGCCAGATGATGGTCCTTGGCCTCCGCATGCTGCAGGTCCCTCTCCGTGGCTGCCTCCATGTGGTCTATGACAGTGATCATCCACTCTCCCTGCTCCATGCTTGTCCGGACGATCTCCTTGGCCAGGTCCTCCCTCCATACCCGTGCCCTGTGCTCCTGCTTCCACTGTGCCGGGGGCATGGGGTCACCTGGTGGGGGCGCTGCTGGTTGCCCTGGTGGGGAAACATTTAGACACCATGAGTTGGGCTAAGTCACCTGCCACCTGTTCCAGAGCAGTGCTGGAAGTGGTTGTACAGACCCCTTGATGTGTGGTGGCTGAGGTCCTCCCCTTCAGTGCCCCCCTGTGCTCCACCCATCCCCCCTCCCACAGCCACTAGGCACGCCGTACTGGGGTGGGGGGTCCCATGCCTCACTGAGCCATCCATGCCTTCACTGCACCCCCATTGTGCCCACCCCCCTGCCATGGTACCTCACCCCGGTCTACCGGCCACTGCTGTGGCTTTTCCCGCTGTACCCATCTCCTGGTGGTCCCATGTGCCAAGATGTGTGTACATGTGTTGGGGACATGATATGGGGGGTTGCATTACCCTTGTATGTGCCCGGTCCCCCTCCCACCATCTCCCCCACTAGCTGGCATTTGGGGCCGGTGTTCCCCGGTCAGCAGCACCTGTCCCCCCTGTTCCATGCCCAGGTGGGCCCCCATGCACCCCAACCCCACATTCCCTGGTTCCTGGGGGCTGCAAGGACGGACCCGCGACCTGTGGAGGCCCCCCACCCCTGGGTGCACCCCCTATGGTCTGTTTGCCATCCCGACTGGTTGCCTACTCTCTATGTCCATCTCGGAGCCCTTAGAGGCTGGCTCCTCCATGTGACTGTGCTTCCCCTGCATCCACTGGTTCAGGGTCACCAGTGTTTTGGCCTCGGATCCACCTGAGTTGGAATGTGGGTGTCGGTTACTGGTGCTGGTTTGCAAGGGGCGCCTGCTGCTCCCTGAGGTCCCGGGGCATTCCTCTAGGGGGGCTGGGTCCCCAGAGTTGGTGCCTGCAGGTGGGGCTGCCAGGGGTAGGGGTACATCGGCCCGTTCCATGCCCTGGACCACGGCGCTCCCCACAAGCTGTGGGGCCTTTCAGGTGTAGGATGCGGTCCAGGGCCTCATAGTAGGGGGCAGTTCGTGCTCCATGTCCGGACCGCTGGTTATTGTCTTTGATGGCCTTATACCCCCTCTTGAGCTCTTTGGCCTTGAAGAGGCATTGGGTCATGGTCCTGTTGTGTCCCACTGCCTCCATGTCCTGCACAATCTCCATGAACACGTGTTCAGTCCTCTTGTTCACGGCTAGTTTGACCTGGTGCTCCAGGGACCCCCAAATCCAGATGAAGTCCTGGGTCTCCTTGTGCCCCCATTGCCCCCCTCACTGGTACCGGCATCTCCCACATGTGCCCGCCTACTGCGGTTCCTCCTTCTCCTCCCCTTCCCCTCCGCCGGTCTCCTCCGGGGCTCCAGCTTCCGGGCCCGTTTCTGTGTCTGTGGGTGGTAATTATGGGGGGGTTAGATGCCTCGGTCCTTCTGACCTATGGCCTGCCTCCCTGCCCCCCTCCTGCCAGGCACACACCCCTTTGTGACCCTCTGCCACTGTGTGGGGCCCCCCTCGATCTCCTTACCCATTTCCGGGGTGCTTACATCCCCTGGCCGGTTGTCCTCTCTGGAGCAGCCTGTGCCAGCTGCTGCTGCTGCTGCTACCACTGCTGCTCCTCCGCTGCCTCCTCCTCCTCCTCCTTCTCCTCCTCCTACTCACTTCCTTGCTCGCCCTCCGCTCTCCTCACCCTTCCATCTTGCTCCATCCTGCCACGTTCCCCTGATGCTGTGTGCCCTTTAAATCTCCCTTCCCAGGCCTGTGTGTTGCTCATTGCCTGGCACCAATGCTGTGTGCTTTCGCCTCGGTTGGGGATCTTTTTTTTTTATCCCTCCTGGTGGTTGGTGTTCAGTCATTACGTTTGGTGGTTTCCCGGTGGGAATCTCTTTGACCACGATTCCGGGGATGGTCCCATCCCGACCTCCAGAACCGTGGTTGACTTTGGCCCCTATGGGTTATTATCTGTGTTGAACATCTGGATGCCACTGGTCAGATGTTCACAGCTCTTTGGCCGCGGTTGTCTGTGGTTCACTGTGGTTGACTGTGATCTTGTAACATCTGAAATTACCCTGAGAGAGAGCAAACTCCTAGCTCACACCATTGCATGTTTACGTTTGGACGAGTACTACATTGCATTATTTGGGAACTCAGCACTGCTGCAATAAAGCACTGTGGTGTTGTAATCCAATGCACAAGTGACTGTCATGCAGAGCTTGAAGGAAATCATCATGTGATGGGACTGCCCTGCCACAAAATTGGCCCCCTAATGTGTATGTGTTAGAACATTGTCTTTTATCACAAAATCCCATCCTTTTCCTTCTTCCTACAGAACCTCTGCATCATTTCACAAAATCACAGGAATCTCAGGCTTGACAACCAGAAGCAGAGAAACCCTTTATTAACCATGCTGGAAGTGATTTGTCCAGAATTACATGGGAACTTTGTGGGAAAGAGGCAGGGTTCCAGTCCAGTTAGTGCCATTCAATTATTTATTTTTTTATTTATTTAAATTTTTTGCTGTCACACCCCTCCTGCCGCAGGGGTGGCTTACAATCAACACTATAAACAACAATAACTAAAAATAAAACATGAAAAAGAGGATAATAAAATAACCCACCCCTACCCACCCTAACCCACTCCCCCCACCCCATCACCCCTCTCCCCCGCCAAATGCCTGGCAGAACAGCCAGATCTTACAACTTTCTCGAAAGGAGGGGAGGTCTGGGGCCAACTGGGCCTCAACCAGGAGGGAGTTCCACAGCCGCAGTGTGGCCACCAAGAATGTCCTCTCCTGTGTGGCCCCCTGGCATACTCAGGGGACCTCGAGCTGGGCACCCACGGATGACCACAGGGGTCAACCCAGAACCTGGGGGGTGAGGCGGTCCCACAAATAGGTAGGGCCTAGGCCATTTAGAGCTTTATAGGCCAAGACCAACACCTTGAATCAGGCCTGGAAAACTACTGGCAGTCAGTGCAGAGAACGAGGTACTGGTGTAATATGCTCCTGGTGACCCATATCCACCAGGAGCATATTACTAACCAACTAGATGCAAACCTGATGGTGTTTGCAACTAGTCTCTAGAGTAAATAAAAACATCAAAAATTCAAAATATGAATAAACTTGAGTAAATCGTGATCTGTTTGTGGATATTATCTGAGCAGGAAAAGAGGCTACATTGGTGGGAATTAGTCACATGGCTTCTCATACCACTTTATAAACATTAAGGCCTCAATCTTGCAGCTGGAAAAAGCAGGTCAGGAGAAAAGGATTTTCCTAGGCATAGCTCCAACAGCGCTGGAGGAGGGGAGGAATCCTGTGCATCTGACCCTACCACAGACTGTGACTGGCCATCAGCACCTTTCTGTATGGGCTGACTGAGGGAGTGGATAACAATAAATGTGACTAGGGCTTGCTATGGCCTGCCTGGGTCAGAGACTTACCGTCACATCAGTTACTGGGCCGCCAGATGTGGGCCTGATGCTGACTGGCCTGGGTACGTGTCTGGCTGGAACTGATCCCCCGGATTATCCTGGACCCACAGACTGGGTCAAGGGCCACTCAGCCGGGCAAATACAGGCCATAGCCCATCTTCTTATGTTCTTATATTCTTATGTTTGTGACCCCAGATGGAAGCCTGTGATTAGCCACCATAGCTGCCCGTCATGGCGAGATGCAGGATGCTGGTGGCTCGACAAGGGCATGCATTTGTTCTGTTTTCCTGCCTTACCAGATGCAGTAAAATGCTTCCTGGCCAGCCCGGTTGGGCACACGTCAGTTCCGTGCCCCGACCTGACCCTGCCAGGGTTGGGGCCCCCTCACCGAGCATGTAGCCAGCATGCTGGCTGCAAAATTATTATCACCCAATGTGCTGGAGGGTGGGGATGTGTGGGTGTTGAACAATGCCCCATCAATGAGCTACCCTGTTGGTAACCTCAGTACTCACAAGCCGATTCCTCCTTCCACTATCTCTGACAGGGGTCCAGAAGACGAAAATGCTGGATGTGGACTGCCTATGCTGCTGGTATGCGTAGGTCTCCACACAAGATCAAGGCTTTAGCACCCCACACACTTTTGTTAACTAAGGAAATTGATTATAGTAAGAAACTCAAGAAAAAATAGGTAAGCTGCCTAAATGCAGCTATATTTATTGTTTTCATCTGACCCAGGCCCTGCTGTCTCCTTGCTATCCTGGTGTCTGGCCTCTGTGGATGACTGGATGAGGTCGAGTTGATTGAAACTCAATCCTGATAATATGGGGGTGATTATGGTGGGGGCGGGGGGGCAGTGATCTGAGGGAGGAGAATGTCCCTGTTATGGGGGGTGTTTGACCTCCATTGGTTAAATCTTTGTGGAGCCTGGAGGTGCTCCTGAATTCAAAGCTGTGCTTGGACTCTCAGGTGTCAGCTGTGGCCAGGTGCATCTTTTGTCAATTACACAATTACGTCTTTCGCCAATTACATTTTTGCATGTATATGCAAAAAACCACATATACATTCCTGGCTGTAACTTCTTTGTCTCCCACCTAATGTGTATTAAATTTGGCAAATGTATAGCCTTCACCATATTTACTACCTATGCCTAATTTCAAAAGGATTAGATAAACGGTCCTGGTGGTATAAGCAATTAACTTATAAATTTATGTCTGACTGTAACATCTTTGTATTCCTGCCAGTGTACAT
Organism: Sphenodon punctatus; assembly: GCA_003113815.1. Lineage (NCBI taxonomy): Eukaryota > Metazoa > Chordata > Lepidosauria > Sphenodontia > Sphenodontidae > Sphenodon > Sphenodon punctatus. The sequence continues at coordinate 612,068 of QEPC01005936.1, forward strand.
GAAATTTAGCAGAGCTATATATCAAAGCTTTAGAAACGTTGCTGCTGAACATTGGAAAAAATTAATAAAGGATCCCAGTTTTATAAGCCTGCACAGCATGTGTAAAGAATGAGCCTATGCCAGAGATTCTCTTGTGTATCACTGTGGTATAAGATCTGTTTCTGATGCCAATTGGCCAACATAAATGTCAGCCAAATATCCTCATTCTGAACTGTGACCATCCCAACTTCTCTCCCCCACTTGTTACTGGGAATCTGGAAGCATATGTTTGGGAAAGAGTCAATAGAGATTCTCTTATGTCCTCTGTCACAGTGCTGCAGGATGTGATTGTGATGATAACCAGCCAGCCTGGATGTGTAAACCATGTCTCCGGATTTCTGGAATGCTCTTCCCCAAAGTCCCAGTTATGTCCCTTCTATGCCCACCTCAGGGCCACCCTCTATCCCCACCTCGAGGCCACCACCAATTGGTCCTGTAAAGCATGCAGTCATTGTCCAGTGAATTTGTCTCAGTCTGTTGGGTTTCTATCCATTCTCCCTCCTACAGCCTCTCTCCCTCCGCCATGCCAGGTGCCTGCCTCTGACTGACACTGCATGTGCTGCTATTTATCTGAATAATGGTCTTCAAGGCGACAACTTCAATTGCTTATAAAATTGAGGCCCTTTATCAAATTGTTTTGTTGTTTGGTTGAGATAACAGGGAAGGTGTGGGATATATTCCTGCCAAATTTCTTGTAAACAGGATGGAATATAAAAATGTTAGAGATGAAAATACATTTTCAACATAATGACATAACCTCAGAACCCTTTAGTCAAACATTCTGAAATTTATCAGTATTGGTAATCTTTGGAAGTACCATAATATTTCCAGGTTTCATACACATTGGTTGGAAGATAAAGAAGGTATAGCCAGGAATGTATATGAAGCTTTTCTTAAAATCACGTTTAATTGCTTATAAAATCGGTTTCCATTCTCAAAATGTTCCAAAATGTAATTTAAATAGTGCCCTCCATTGGGGGTACAATCTCCCCAAGTTTAATCAGAAGTTAATAAGAAGCAAGAAAGGTATAGCCAGAATGCATTTTTCAGTTTTTTCCATTATTTTAAAAACAAAATTTGTTTTTGGTTTTGTTTTCATTATTATTATTTGTCTTTCTTGTTTTTACTATAAAAAAAGAAAATGAAAATTTGTGTTGTGATTATCATAATAACAAAAACAAATTGCACACTCCTAAGAAGCAGCCTCTCCCCTGGGGAATCTGGGTGGGGGGGATGCCACCACAAATCCCTCCATGCCATGGGTCAGTTGAGGAGCCATCCACATGAGGCAGGACTCCTGCACCCCTGATGAACAGAAGTACTGAGCCACCAGGACAAGCTGTCACCAAACAATGGATCAGAGGACCTGGAGGACCACGCTCAATGGGTCCACCAAACCACTGATTGGGCACCCTGAAGAAGCACACTCACCCAGACTGTCAAACAGCTGATGGAGAGAGGGGTGCTCCTCCACTCTTCTGGTCCCCCCAATCAGCTGTTTTACAGCCTGGTTGAGCATGTTCCTCCAGGCCGCCAATCAGCTGTTTCACAGCCCGGGTGAGTGGCGAGAACACTCCTCTCCCCCTCCGCCCCCAATCAGTTGCTTGATGACTAGGTGAGTGCACTCCTCCTGCCCCTCAGCCACATCAGATGTTTGGCGGGCTGGGTGAGCATGTTCCTCCAGGCCTCTAATCAGCTGTTTCACCTCCACCCACCCCCAATCAGATGTTTAGCAGCCCAGGTTAGCGTGCTCTTCTGGGGCATGACCAGATCCTTGGACCTCGCTTCGCAGCAGGGCTGGGAAGGACCTAGCAGACAGGAGTGTGCATGTTAGCCTGAACTGAAACAGGAATGGAAAATCTCACAAAAAATCTCATGAAAATTGAGAATCAGGGCCAAGATCTCTGTGAAATCTCATGAGATTTCTCACTCCCTCCTCTACCAGCATATGAAAGGATGAAGCCACGTGACTCCTTCTCCAGTTCTCTTCCCTTGTCTGGGGCTGGCAGCTCAGCGGACAGAGCATGGGGCCAAGAGGAGTCTCTCTGGGGAGCTCCCAATAGAGAATTATCAGGAACAGGAGGGGAAGAGCAGCAGGGAGAGGGCAGATTCAGCGGACATCTCTACCAGGAGTCAGCACTAGGGATGGGCGAACGCGGTTCGGAAGTTCGGAGTTCGGCCCAAACTCGGCCTGTTTGGACAACCGAACATGAATCCGAACCCAAACACGAACTTACCGAACAGAACCAAACACCGAATGATGAAATGGCCGAACAGTTCGGTCAGTTCGGATCACGTTTGGGTGAGTTCGAGTGGGAAAAAAAGGTTCACTGGAAGGTGACAGGGAGGGGTAGTACTAGTCACTGAGGAGCAGATTTCCAGGCACCAGGGGTGGAGACGCTTGCAAGAAATGAAACTATCTGCCTCCCCCCTTCCCAACACCTTCTGAGCTAGTCACTGTTCCTGAACAGCAGACGTTGAGTAGGATTATTAGATTGCTTTAAGTTTCATTTCAGTTTTGTACTGAAATGAAACTTAAACCTTAAACTGAAACCTTGTGTTTGTGATTCCCCCCCATATCCCATATAGAGAGAGACAGAGAGATATAGATATAGAGAGATAGGTTAGGGATAGTAGTTGTAGGAGCTAGCTTAGTGATAGAGATAGCGTTAGTGATTTAGTTTTAGTGTTTGTAGGAGTAGGCCTGTGTACTTATTAGATAATCCATTTAGTTCATAGCATTTAGAATAGTTAATAGCAGTTAGATTTAGTGTAGATATATATAATATTAGATTTTTAAAAAAACCAAACCCATATAAAAACAAAAAAACCAAATAAAAAACAAAAGAAAACCATATAACACCCAATAAAAAACCAAAAAAACATATAAAAAAACCCAAAAACACCCATAACATTTCCCGAACGGCCGAACTGAACAGCAGAATGGATGAACAGAACGGCAGAACAGACGAACAGAATGGACGAACCAAATGGCTGAACCCAAACCCGGCGAACTAACCGAACGGACGAACCGAACGGACGAACCAAATGCAGCCGAACCGAACGGACGAACCGAACAGATGAACCGAATGCAGACGAACCGAACGGCCAAACCCAAACCGCTATCAGTTCACCCATTCCTAGACAGCACACAACCAATAGAATGCTGAAGAACTGTGCTGAGTCTGCCTCTTCCCTTTAACTCCCTTTACCATCTGGAAAGGACTCCCACTCCCATCTTTCCAGAAGGGAAGGGGGACAGCTGAAGGGAAGAGGTGGACTCAGCTCATCAGCATTCTATTGGCTGCTAGTGCTGACTCCTGCTAGCCAATAGAATGCTGAAGATGTCTGCGGAGTCTGCCCCCTCAATCCTGTTCTCTCTCTCCCATTCCTGAACATTCTGTATCAGGAGCTCCCCACAGAGACTCCTCATGACCACAGGTTCTGTCACCTAAGCTTCCAGCTCCAAACAAAGTAAGAGAACTGAGGAGTGGACATTGTGACTTCCTATTCCCTCCCTCCCCCTTCCCCCTATCAACACCAAGTAGTTTGTTTTTAGAGATTCTCGTGTTTCTTGGCAGGAATTCAAACAATTCTGGCTGGAATTGTGATACTCATCAAGAAATACGAGAAACCAAGAATTGAGTTTTAACCCTAGGTGAGTCTTAGCCCATGCTTCATCACCGACGTTCTCCAGACAACATGTCTAGTAGCAGTTGTCCACCCATCCTGAGGCAGAAGTGGGTGAACATCTGGTGGCCACCAAACTGACAAGCAGGTGACTTGCAGGCTAAAGTGTGCTACTGCGGGCCACTCTCTCATTTCTTTTCACTGAGTGAGAACCTGTTTATCTCCCTGATGAGGTGGGATGTGAGAGTTCCCCCACCCCATGAGTCTCCTATCCTTGCATCAAAGAGATGATTAGGATCCTTTGTTTATGCTACACAGGCATAATTAAAAGGAAATGAGACTCATAGTTGAGAGTGAGGGTTGAATGTTTCTGCTTCAGTCATAGCTTAAATCACAATAAAATGTGCATTCAGTCTACAAGTGATAAAGACAGCTAATAGTTTTCCTCCGGCGTCTAATGATCTGTTGACAAACATCTCTGATAAGGGACTTCAGAATACAAATACTGAGAGGTAATGAGGCTTTTCCTCTAAGTGGACAAAAAAAATCAGGAAATGTTGAGGAATAACAAGGAAACTTAAACAGCTCAGCACAATGCATTACTTGTGAAAACATTTGTTTTAAAAAAATCATTGTAAAGCCCAAACTGAATAAATAAAGCCACTGTCAAACTCAAAGTGTTCCAGCTTCACTTGAATAAAAACATCATAGGTGATTAACAGATATAGGAAACAGAATGAAAAAGAAAATGACAAAATCCATCTCAGTTTTTGAGTGGCATGCTATAATGGGATCCATCTTGTTTTTGAGTGGCATGCTATAATGGGATCCAATAGTATTTATTTATTTATTTATTTTGCTAGTCTTCAACCCCTGGTTGTGGAGAGATAACTCAAAGTTCAGTCTTATACATGTAGATTAATATGTGGGAAACAACAGTTCCACCAATGTCAGTGATGAGTGTCATCAAACAACGTATTCCAGCGTAGTCCCATTGAAGTTAGTCAAAGTAGGACTTTGACAGCTGTGGAAGAAAATTTACTGAGTGGGGCAGGGGTGGGGGAGAGAATATAACTTCAGGTAACTTCTATAGCCAGGGACTCATGTTTACTGTGGTTTCCCCACTGATGGCAATAGGGGAAATGGAGTGAGTAAGAGTCCCTGCTTATAGTCTTGGGGAATATTCATACATGGTGCTTGTGGATTTGAATTTTATTTCCACTGGTGGTGCCTCCTATGTGTTTCATCTTTTCCCTTCCAACCAGCATCCTGCTCTTCAAAGTTCTACCACATTTTCTAAATAAACTAAGAGAGAGATAACTGTGAGGCACAGTGAGGAACAGAAGCCAGGGCTTAACATGCTTAGTTACTCAGATTCAATACTAATACAGCTTCAGCATCCTAACAAACAGTTATTTAACATTGTCCAAAATTCTCTAATGGCTGAATTTAAAAGAGCAATCAGTTCCTCTAGCTCAGGCAGCTGAGCTTTGAAAAGGGAGTTGAAAGAGTAAGGAATCAAGTCTGTCCTATGGAAAACGTATGTTTGTAAGTTTATTTTTTAAGCATTTATATTTTTTCAGCTCAGCTCAGTATTAGCCAATAGACTAAAGTCCAAAATTAGGCTATCAGAGAATCCCCACAGAGTTGGACTGTCATATAATCCAAACAGGAAAGCAGACCTGCAGGTGCTCAGAGGGTGAGGAAAACTTTACAGGGGCGTTAAAACAAAAATAATTAAAAAACCCATGACAGAGGACCAGTTCAGCCTGTTGTGGCATGTTTGCATATGGACCCCACCTACACATGTGTGCAGGCACTGCCAGATATTCGATGAGGGGTATCCTGGGTCATGGTGGCAGCTAACCTGGGCTGTGATCTCAGACAACAGGTCAGGGTCTGCTCAATCAGGCCAAAGTGGGTCACCGCAGAGCTGCATGTGTGTTTCTGGGCCAGTCTGCTGGCCCAGGCTGGCTCTGCCATGACAGACAGCCATGGCTGGCCAACATTGGCTGTCATGGCTGCCTGTCATGGTAGGGGGCAGGGCACTGGGTGCAGAATGGGGGCGGGAATGGACAGCTTCATGTTCCCCATTCTCCCCGCCCCCAGGTTGTGTGACCATTGGTCTGACTGGTTGCATGTTTGTTTAGGCTTCCAGCCCAGCACACACCCTGTCTGCTCAGACTGCCTATCCTGGACCAGCCTGGGATGTAGCAGCTGGGTGTCAACTGTGCTTTCAAGAGAGAAGACACATGAATAGCAGTGTTTAAATAGCTACTTAGGGTGAAGTCAGAACTTCAGTGAAGTCAGTAGCATACATTCAAGTGACTGTAGTGATTTCATTTCATTTCATAGTTTATTTATATCCCACTTCTCTCCAAAGACTCAAGGCAGCGAACAACAAATCAATAACCACATTTGTTGGGGATCCTTTCCCACGCAGGGGACCCAACATACACAATACCACAACTACACATACAATAAACACAACCCTTTGCAACAGTTCCCTCTCTGACCATCCCTACAATCAGGGGAAGGTCCCCACCACTAAATACCCTGCTCTCACCAGGGTATATGGCTGGCTCCAGGGGGAGTCAGCCCACTCCCTCCTCTCTACTACAATACCCCCTTCCCTACATTCCCCACAATAATCTACTTAATCCCCAATGATCAATAAACTAATACATTATAAACATAAATCAGAATAACATGTCCTGGGTATTCCACGCAGGGGCCCAGAACAAACACTTCTAACATATCAATAATTCAACATACCCAGCATTCCACTAATCATATTCCTACACCTAACCTACCAACCACTCCACAGTCTCCCCCACAGAGATCAAATAAATCCCCTCCTCTACCCACTCATTCCCTCCTACCCCAGACAGACACCTTACTATCTCCATCCCTCTCACACCGGGGGGAACCAGCTCAGATATCATCCTACCACTCGATATCCCCAATACATCTAGCTCTTCCCAATCACCTAATTTGTGATTTGATTTTTCTAATCTAAAGTATTTGAAACAGAAACTAAATAAATGCAAATTTTGAGTAACATCAATGACACACACAGTCTTCTACCTGAAGAGCTTTTGTTTCAATCTAGCTATGGTCATTTGGGTGAAAGGAAAGGAGCATGTAGCTTTTATGTATGTATATAGTAACTCTCCTTGAATCAGTTGGAAGTTTTTCATGCAAAAAAGACCTTGTAAGATTGGCCCAGATTCATAACTATCTGCAGGGTTGCAGGTGGGTTATATTGTTTGCCATTTTGTTGTTTACTGTCGATGCGTCAACATTCTTGTTATCGGTCTGATGGCATTTGATGTCAGTTTGCGACAATTTTCTAACATTTTCAGCAGTTTCTGATATAGTGACATTTCTGACAATTAACATATTTCTGACATTTTGTGACAGTTTCCGGCTTCTACGATGGTTTTCCCCTTTGTTTCCTGTTATCTCTCTGAGTATATAAATAGACTTTTAGGCTCTTAGAGCTTTTAGAGCTTGTACTTAGTGTCCCCACACAATTCAAAATTAACCTTCTACTGCACTTTCCAATACTTTTGGCACTTTCCAACATTTGTGACACTTTTCAACATTTTCCGACAAACATCAGAATAAAGTATCAGACTTGGCTGGGGATGACATGTCACGAAAACATAAATGGATTGGCAGTTTCCAACTGAATTGTCGAAAACTGACCTAGTTACAATACAGGATGTGCTACTATGCTGTCTTGTTCCAATACCAGGCAATATTGTAATAGCTCAAATAGTTACACTTATTGTTTTCCTGTACACCTTTGAAAGATTAGCATCCTCCTGTGAGTTGAGCTAAGCATGTTGATTATTTTGGATATTCCCACAGAATCCAAATTCTCAGAGCAAAAGTACAGTGTCCTCTAATTCCATATTAAATCTGGACTGGCAGACAGGCAACGTGGCATGAGCGGCAGAAGCCAGGCTGAGGCAAGCTTTGAGCTATGCAACCTGGGTGGCCAGGCAGGCAGCGTGGCATTAGTGGTGGAAGGCAGGCTGAGACAGGGTTTGAGATTGGCAACCAGGGTGGGCAGACAGGCAGCGTGGCATGAGAGGCAGTAGGGAAGGCAGGCTGGGACCTTGCTAGGGTACTCAGATAGGCTGGCAAAGACTGTGTAGTGCACACACGCGAGAAAGTCAGTCAGATAGGTGGGCCGAGATCATCTAGCCAGAGACCGGCAGGCATATTTACAGCTTCCAAATGCCACCCCAGTCTGAGACAGTGCAGTGAGCAAATGTCCCCCGCCATTGAGAAAACCCACTCACTGGGGACTCTTGTTGGTGGGCAGGACAACAGACCCTTGGCCACTTTGGACAGGGCCGGCCACACGTTGGTCTTGCCATCACAGTAGGCTAAGGGATCGCTTCTGGGTTCAGTGCATGGCTCCTCCTCCAGGTAGCTCTCCACTGCTGCTGAGGTGCTGTCGTACTCCCTTACATAACTCTGCCTTCAGCCCTGCCTTCAGCTGCTGCACCACGGCAACCGCCTCATCCACCAGCTTCCTGCCCTCAGGGCCACAATCCTGCCACTGTATAATCTCATCCAGGCTCCTGAGGAGACTCTGGACCAGAGAGGTCACCTGGCTGATGGTGGCCATGGAGGAATTGATAGTCTCCGTCATGCCCAGGAACCGTCTCAACACAAACTGTGTGAGCAAGGATCTCCCATTCCACCCCATCGTACTCTGGAGGTGCCCCACTGTCCATCCCTAGTTGAACCTGATGCAAGGTGGCTTTCTGCTTGAGAAGCCTCTCGAGTATCAGGAACGTCGAAATTCACCGGGTGGACACATTCTGCACCAGCTGGTGCACTGGGGAGCTTTGCTCTGCCTGCTTCGCCCAGAGGAGGTTGCTACCCTTCACACTTTGGTTAAAGAAACCAGCCAGCTTCCTCCTCCAATCGATTAGGGAGCTAAGCATGCCTGACCCAATCCCCTTCTCCCCCAAACCCAGAGCGCCCCTAACCACCAAGTGAAGCATGTGTGTGGAGCAAGGGATGCTGGTGAATCCCCCATCGTGGACTGCCCTCAGTATGTTGGCCGCGTTGTTCATCACCATGCACCCCTTAGTAAAGGGCGCACCTGACATTACCCACTCCCTCACCATGATGGTCAGGGCTGCCTCAATGTTCCGAGTGGTGTGAGGGCCGTTCATTACTTCCACCTGAATCAGGGCCCACCTATACCCTGCTTTGGGATCCCTCCTGCCACTGCGAAATGCTGCCTCCAGGTCCTGACACCAGTGTGCTGTCACTGTCAGGTAGGGATGTGCGAACAGAATATGGTTCGGATGTTCGGACGTTCAGTCATTCGGTTTGAAACCCGAGTTCAAGTTCGGTTGTTTGGTTTGGCAGAGTTTGGTTCGGCCGAACTTGGCCAAACATTCGAAAATAGCACTATCGATACCGATACCGAACTCGAAGATTTTTTTCGGTATCATTTGGCCCTGAAACAACCCCTAGTCTCCAACCATGGTGCAAGGAACTCTGCACCTCAGCTGTGTCCCCCTTCCAGTCACGTTTTTCCCACCGAAGTCACGTTTTTCCCACCCTCAAACTCATCCGAACTCACCCAAACATGTCCGAACTGTTCAGCCGTTTTCGAGTTTGGTTCGGACGTTCGGTTCGGACATCCGAACAGACTGAGTTCGGTCCAAACTCCGAACTTCCGAACCGCGTTTGCACATCCCATTCCCTACTGTCAGGTAGGTGTGTTGTGCATTTCTGCTGGACCACAGGTCAGTGGTGAAGTGGACAGTGGCACCCCAAGTCCCTTCCAGCTGCTCCCTCACCCACTCCTTTAAAGCCCAGTACAAGGCTGGCACCACATGCTGACCCAGGGTAGTGCATGAAGGCAGCTTAAACTGGGGGGCCAGGAAGCCAATAAGGTGTCTAAACCCCATGTCCCCGACCCCAAGGGCTGCTCATTAAGCGTGATCATTTCCCCCAACATGCACATGGCTTTTCATTGAAAGCCAGACCACCCTCCACGTCCTGCAGCTGCCGATGGACTTGACAGCTGCCCCCACCCCAGCTCCTCCATGGTGCACTGATGCTGCTGCTGCTGCTGCTCTTCTCCCTAGCAGCAATACTGCTCCTGTTGCTAGAGGTAGCTGCTCTAGGAGGACGCTTGCCCGCTGATGGAGGCAGACAACTGGCTGCTGCAGTTGGGAACACGCTGGTGTCCACTGCTCCTGCCTGCCCGCTTAGCAGCATAGTGCTGTGTCATCCATTCCGGTGCCTCGCCTTGGCAGTTGTGCCAAGGTTGGTGAGCACCTGCCCATACGGAGTATTTTTTGCCCCCTCCTGCCTTCTGGCCCGCACCAGGTGACACATCGCTGACAGCGCTGATGGGAGGGGTGGAACATGGTGGCAACACAGCTCTCAGATGGAAAGCCATCGCCTCAGCACCAGACATCTCCTCTGCAGGACTGGTGTCTGTCTTGCTATCCCCAATCTGAGATATATTCCCCCACAAAAGGAAGTACTGGGACCCTGAGGCTGATCCACTGCCCATGCTGTTGTCACTCTCCTTGTGCCCCCTATAGTTACTGCTATGGCTGCTGCTGCTACTGCTGCTCCTCTCCCTGCTGCCATTGTCAAGGGATCGGGCCCTGCCTCTAGCAGCTGGGGTGGGATCCACCAGTCCTGGACTTCTGGGGATCACCTCAATAATGTGGGACGATGGTGGTCCATGATTAACTTTGGACCCTGCCCCTGAAGCATCTGCACCTGCTCGTGCAGCCACAGTAGAGACAGCTGCAGCCTCCTGCACTGCAGGCCTTCCAGTGCCCTGCATGGCAATGGAGGACTCTGTCAGGATGTGACGCCGAACCATACCCCTTCTGCCACTGCTGGGAGCCTCTGAAGCCTGTCTCCCAAAATCAGGCCTGTGCAGTTTGGGGTGTGGTGATGGGCTCGGGCAGCTGCTGATGCCTGCTGCCACTCCGCTGGCATGGCCCCTGCCACCTCTGCCATGTGCCCCATTGTCTGCTTTACAGGCAGAAGATCAGCCTCTCCTACTTCCCTTCTTCATTTCTAAAACACAAATAATGCATAGGAAGATTTATTTATTTATTTATTTATTTGTTTATTTATTTATTCAAAATTGGATTATATTATATATATCTACACTAACTCTAACTGCTATTAACTATTTTAAAACCTATGGAACTAAATGGAATATTATATCTACAAAGGCCTAGTCCTACAAACACATTATAAAATATTAAAACTGAATCAGTACACACTAGCTCTATAACTAAGCTAACTCCTGCAACTATCTATCTATCTATCTATCTATCTATCTATCTATCTATCTATCTATCCACAGGAATGGGGGAGGGGGAAACACAGACAGTTCACAACAAACAACGCAGGGAGGGGAACAAAACTGAAATAAAACCTAAATCAAACTAATGCTACTCTAAATTCATCCAAAAACAGGGGAAGGGAATCAGGGATGGAATATATACAGGGAGGAGGGAAGGATTTCAATGGAGGGTAGGGAGAAAGAACACAGGGAGGGGTAAAAGATAAAAATAACACCAAAATCTATCTAATCTAATCTAAATAAATGAAACTATGGAGGTTAATGTGAAATAGGAGGAGGATGGCGATGGATTAGGAAAACAAACTGCTGGGAGAGGAAGAGTTCTGAAAATGCCTGCTGACAGGATCAGTGGCTAGCTCAGAAGGAATTGGAACGGGCGGAGGGCAATGAATTTTGTTACTTCCTGTGCCCACCTTACAACAAGCCCCATTGGCTCTGTGCAGCCTAGCCCTATGTCAATCACAGACTGCGAAGCCAGTGGTCTGAGGAAAAGAGGGATGGTGATTGGGTAGGCTGGCTGCCAGTCCAAGCCTCTCCACTCCTGGTGTCAGGAAGTCTTCTCCTCAGCTGTCCCCCCTGCCCTCCCCCCCGTTCTGGGCTTGCCAGGCAGGTTTTCCCACCCGAACTCATCCGAACGTGACCAAATTGTTTGGGGTTTTTGACATTCAGTTCAGCCATTCGGTTCAGACATCTGAACTGGCTGAGTTCGGGCCGAATTCCAAACGTCTGAACCACATTCGCACATCCCTAGCAGCCACACAAGATGCTCTGGGCAGGAAACAGCCTTAGCCCACTCTGGGCAGCCAGGCCACATGATGAAGTGTATTGTGTGGCTGGCTACCACCAGATTTTCCCCTGCTGCATTGCATAGCAGACAACCATCTGGCTGTTATACAATGTGTCCTTGGAGAAAGGCCAAGGACATGTCACATATCAGTCGTTCCCCACATGGGATAAGGCTACCCAAGTCGTGGTAGCCCATGCGCATGGACCACTTCTGCCCCACCATGCAGTGAGCTCTGATGCAGGGCTTTGAGCAGCAGGCTCTATCACCCATCACGCATTGCCATGCCATGACAGGGGTCAGGATTTTGGTTGGGCTGGGGGAGGGAGGTGGGGCAGGATTGGGTGTCCACTCGTGGCTGGTGCCTTGGCCAGAGCCATGGCAGGAGCTCTGACAGTGGCTCTGCCACCCGACTGCCCCATGGGAGGATCGACCGTCTGCCCAGGTCTCCATGCTGGACCCACAGTATGGTGGGAGCATGGGGCCACATGGGAATCAGGCCATCTGCAGCTCATGTGGCTGCACTCAGGGACAGGGAGCCTGGTGGCCAATCCTGGTCCCTTCTGCCATTCACTCTGTTGACACACCTTAGGATATTCCTCAAACAGCATCCTTGATCATTGTGTAGGCATGATAGTTAATGATCATATCTAATGAATTTTGGAACACAGTTTCTTAAAAAATTAACAGTGGTAGCACATAAAGCTTTTCTGCAAATTGAGTTCAAAATGCTTTTCCGTTTGCCCCTTCCTCTCTTTGTGGGATTGTGCTCTGTTCGCATAGGGAAAATATGTTAACATAAAGAGGGGCTGTGCATCACAAAGGGGAATCCTTTATGTAGCTTGTTTCCATATGAAAGTAGCAACATTTGTGCATAAATGGCTTGCAGCATTTTTATGAATTGGGCCCTAAGTGCTCATGATTGTCCTTGGTATTCAGTTTTCAGTCATTAAGTTGCGTTGAAACAACAGGAGGAAAAAAAGGAAACATTTTGTACCTGTGGTACTCACTTGGACAACACAGTTTTAGGAAAATAGCTACACTCTCTCTCCTTTTCTGATATAAATTATGCAGGGATGAAATGGTGTATGAATTGATGAAATGGCAAATAATATATTTCTGAGGCATTAATAGTCAGTGCCGCACTCCAGTTGAAGGGGGAAAGGTTGCAAAGATTTTCCAATCTGATTCAAATTCTCTTATCTCCATTTTGGCTAATCTAGCTGCTGCCTTAACAGAATCAGATTGTATGGAAAAAGAGATGATTCCATTTGAATCTGTAGATCCTGTGTCTGTAGTAATTGTTCAAATCTGTATCCATGGTTCTCTCTCTCTCTCTCATACACAATAATACTGCACAATAACTTTTCTGAGAGAGAGAGACTGGCTCAGTGCTCCGCATGCATATTCAGGAAAAATGGCCCTCCCATGTAGAACCATCTCTAAGAATTATTTCAGAACCATCCCATTGAGAGGGGGAAAGGATGAAGTCCTCATTATCTTCTGTCTTTTTTAGCTTCCACAACTCTGTCCCTGAATCAAATGAGACAGAACCTTGTTTTAATGTGAACCTAGCTTCAAGTTAGGCATATGTATCATAGACATCAGCATTTAAATGTACAAGACAATCCTCCAACATTGAGAAGGGTGGAGGACTCACACCCTTTGTCTAGGCAAGGGACATACAGAACTCTGGGGTTTTGTGAATTTTCAAGTTATTTTACCTGTGTACAAAATACCCCCTTCAACCCAAATTTATGATCACATTAGACTGCTGGTATGCTTTGCCCACTATTTAGCTTGCTTGATCTCGCTGATTCGTTCTGTCTCTCCTGTCTATTCCATTTTTTAATGTTTTGGAGGAAAGTAGTTTAGCTGATATCTTTTATTGGACCAGCTACTGTTGATGAGTTGGTCCAATAAAAAATATACCAAATTTCTTTGTTTCCATCTCACATTTGCCATTTAGGACCAAGATTGCAACAACAACAACAAACAAAACAACAACAACTTTCTCTCTCTCTCTCTCTCTCTCTCTCTCTCTCTCTCTCTCTCTCAATTTTGTATCTTCCGTTATCAAAGAATTTAGGGGCTGGAAGGAATCTCAAGAGTCCCATCTACAAACACTTATCCTGCTTTTTAGGAACAGGGATTAAGCTAATAGCTTGTCTTCACATAAAAATTGGTAAATTTGGGGCTCTGTCACACTATACTCTTTGGGTGTTTCTACATGGACATGGGGGTGCTTAACCCTGGAGCTAGTCCAGGGGTTCACCCCTGCATCTGCCCATTTGCAGTCATGCCTGGGTCCAGTTTAAATGGACCTAGTGGCTGACATAGGTCGCAGTCGGCCCACATGGCACTCACACCATAGAGATGTGGGTGGATTGGCCACCACTCTAGGCTGTCACCTGCATCTCTATGGTGTTGCCCAGGGCAAGCCATGACTGGGAGGGGAGCTGCAGCAGTCATCCACCAAGTAAGAACATAAGAACATAAGTAGTGCCATACTGGGTCAGACAAATGGTCCATCAAGCCCAGTATCCTGTTTCCGACTGGCCAATCTCTATCTCTTGGGAGAAATACCTAACAAGTCACAATGAGCAATCCATTCCCTGTTGTTCCAGCCCCCCAACAGTAAAATATTACATCCCCCAAACCTACTTATCTAATAGCCGTTAATAGACCTATCCTCCAAGAACTTATCAAATTCTTTCTTAAAACAAGCTAACCCTGACCCGGAAAGTCTAGTAGAAGCCTGAAGCTCTCTGGAGTGCTGCCAGAACCAGAGCCGTCGCTGCTACCGCTGCTGCCGCCGGACCCAGAGCTGGAGTCTGACCTACCTGGTGGTGCTGGGGCTCCGGCCCCAGGTCCCGTGCCAGTGGGAGCAGGTCCAAGGGTCATGTATCTGAGAAGAAATTATCAAGTCCTCCCGAGCCACCTGGCGATCTGAATATAATCTCTTAAAGAAATCAACCCATAACTCCATTGAAATGGCCTGAGAGTTGGATAGCCCCCTAGGTCTAATAATTTTATTCAGGGAGGACCAGAAACTGCCTGAATGCCCAGTAGCTAGATCTATTGCCATTTTTGCCCATATATTCTATCAAGGTGCGCCCTCTTTTTATGCCCTAATAGACGTGCATAAGAGGCCCTCAAATGGCTATACTCCTTCCATAGACCCTTTGTGGTCCCTGGCCCATTTCCTTTTCAGATTAATGAGATTCCTTTTGGCAGATCTACATTCCCGGTCATACCAAGGATTGCGAGACATCTGCTTTGATCTTATAGGCCTACCTCCACTAAACAATTTATCATGGAGGTACTTTAATATATCTTCATAACACTTCAATATTAGGTCCAAATCCAAAGACTCCTGTATCGTTTGGAGAATATTATCTCCTCTACTAATAGCCTGAAATTCAGCCATGAGTGCCACAGGGGTTAATTTCCTAGGTCGGTCACTTGTGCCAACTGCCCGATAACCAGACCTGTTGGTCATATCCGTCTACAACCCAATGCTTAAGGTAAGGTGATCACTTTCTCGCCTAAGGGTAAGACTAACTTCCCCAAAGTGTCCCTGCTTATCAGCCTCTACCAAAATTAATTCCACCTTACTATTGCCTTATAGGCCCATAAAAGTAAAACCTCCCACTTTATCATCAAGAAGATCTTGATTTGCAACTACCTAATCAAACCTCTGCATCAATCCTTCAAGATGGAACATGGTATCAAAAACACTAGAGGGTTTGCCACACTCAGTTTCCGGCTCGAGTTTGCAAGTTATCTTGGCCCTTCGCTGTTTTTTGTCCAGATGAACATCCCAGTCCCCTACGAGAACAAACACTGCAAGAGGAAACTGGTTGCCCAACTCTAGCATTGTCTCTTCCAGGGCTGACCAAACATCTGCTCTATAATATTCTGATACTGTAGGAGGAATATAAACATTGATTACAACATAGCACCTACTTGGATGAGTACCCAATTTAAGTAGACCCACTTGGTACTCAGGCCTTGGTGAGTCCAGAGGGCAAAATGATTACGTCCTAAGATCTGATACAAAAAAGGCAAGGCCACCTGAAATTAGACCCTTACCACCTTTCTTCTGCCCCCCATGTAAAAAATCTGAAAGCCCTCTAAACTCAGAGTAGCCTCTTGATTCAACCAAGACTCCTGAAAACATATAAGGTCAAATCTTACAAAGAACTCTAACCACTCCTTGTCCCTAATTTTAGCTTTTAATCCTGCTATATTCCAGGAGGCCAAGGAGAATGGGTGATTTCAGACGTTACGGGGCCCTTTGGCCCCGTACCGAAATCACCCTATTAATTACCCACCAGGGTGACCCCGTCACGCCATATCAGATGTGCCGGGGGATCCCGGCGGGGAATCTGGGAGGGGGTGGGGCCGCATGGCGCAACGTGCGGCCGCACGGCCCCGCTCCCTCCACGCTCCCCGCTGCCCGCCCTCTGGGGAGACGGGCAGGCGGCGGGGCCAATGCGGCCACCGCATCGGGCCAGATTCACCACGGCCCGGGGTCCTGCCGGTGATTCCGGGCCGTGGCGCCCGACCAGACGAGACGCCGGGGTTCACCCCGGCATGGGATTGCATTCGACACGTGGCGGCCTCCGGTCCCGCCGCTTCGGCTACTCACATGTTGAATGCAATCCCATGCCATGGTAACATCTGGGGGGAAACATCTGTTTCCCCCAATAGACGTTACACAATCACAGCCACCACGCGGAATCGAGCGTGGTTGACTGTGATCTCGTAACATCTGAAATCACCCAATAAACCCTCCCTAACCCCCATAGAAGATTTTATTCCCAAGGTGTCCCTATAAGACTCTCACATAGCACTTTGTCATGGGTTGGAGGGTCCACACCCCCACTTTACCGGGTTTGAGTGACTCAGTTTCCCGCATGTACAGCCCACTTGAATCAGTTTTTCTCTTTAGCCAATTCAAGCCTGCCGCAGGGACAACCCCTTTGTCATGCAAGGGCCCGATCCTTCCCATTTACAGACTCTTTAATCTCTGGGTTCACAAGAGTTTGAAAGCCCTTGTTGCTCACTTATGTTCCAATGTTAGACACAGACATTTCTTCCTAAAGATAAGTTAGTTTAATGATTTACATAAGCAAGATTGTTGATACAGAGTGGTTACTAGAAATCAAAGGTAAATATAACACATTCCTAACCTATACTGGTTGAGTTCCTAAATAAGGATCTTACCCTACAAAGGTCCATAAGTTCTTCTCAGTTCTCGATGTAAGCGACTAGGGCTGTAGCAGAATATCGCAGCGGTAGCTATTTCCGGCAGAAACAGTGTTTCCGCAATTAGTGGAACGGCATGGCAGAGGCTTTCATTCCGCGGTTTCATTCCGTGGTTCCGCGGTTCCGCTTATTTCATTCTGCAACTTAGTGGAATCGTGGAAACATGACATTTTCGCTATTTCCGCAATTCCGCCAGCGCCAAAAAATAGCGGAATAGAGGTTTTCTGCGATTTCCGCAATTTTCCCCGCGATTTTTCCGCAATTCCGTGATTTGCAGAATTCCGGCAGAATTAGCGGAATATCCGCAGAAAAGTCGCGGTGTGGCACGGGCAGTTTCGAAATGGCGGAATGGAATCGCGGCACGGTAAAAGCTGCTGCCGCATCAGCCCTATAAGCGACTGGGTCTTCAGTCTTAGAGATGCTAGAAAGCAAAGTCCTCTCTCTCAGTTCATGGTTTGGCTCAGTCCTCCTGGCTGCAAGATGTTGAGTGAGTTCCCGATAGTCACTCTCCCCTCTGGGGTACAACTCCTTATATCCCCAGGAGGAAACCCCTCGTATCTTCTCAAGGCTTCTAGAATTCCTTTTGTTCTCTCTATCAGATTTCTGTGTCTCTTGCACGTAGGCAATGGCTGCCTGCATTAGCATTTTAAATGTCTCTGGCCATCCATCTGGGGAGAATTCACAAACTGTCTTTCCATTTCCTGGAGCTTGGTCATGATTTGGGTTTTACAGGCCTCAATTGTAACATTATATACATGTTGAACCTTTTGCTTTACACATTTACTAGACTTGTAGTCGACATGTAGGCCAGTATCACACGTGTGTGACCCTATGTTCCTCCGTGACACACTTCTAACTGTATCTCGTAGAGTAGGGACTTCCTGGACATCCTCCTGTCAG
The DNA here is from genome assembly GCA_003113815.1 of Sphenodon punctatus. Classification (NCBI taxonomy): domain Eukaryota; kingdom Metazoa; phylum Chordata; class Lepidosauria; order Sphenodontia; family Sphenodontidae; genus Sphenodon; species Sphenodon punctatus. Next base: position 630,073 of record QEPC01005936.1, read on the forward strand.
AAGACATCTAGGGCAGGCTCAACTGAGAATAAGCTTGAATCCAAGGTAACCACGGGGACCACCGCTCTTACATTAGTTCCGTCAGTGGCCCTCTGATTTTGTTGTATAGTCTCCTCCTTCGGGGAACCATTAACTAGGCCACTGCTATCCTTAGGTGAAGAACCCATCTCAGCATTTGAGAAATACAGAGCTGCTGTTAATCCTTCTGGATGAGATTGAGGGCAATAATCCTCTTTGAGATCTGGTGCCTTGAAGTTTATCTCTACAGACTGGACAAAAATCCTAATATGTCCCAAACGGGATAAAAAATTGTCCTGATCAATAACTGAGAGTTTATTAAACAGTTACCAAATATAGACTGGTCGTCTATTGCTACCTGACCCAAGAGAAAGGATCCTACCTTAGTGATGAAATCTTCATTCAGGTGTCTATAGTTCTGCATTTGTTTGGCTGCCCCTGTAATTATCCCTGAATGGCCTTTTGGGGTAATCTGAACTGGGGGGAGAACCTGAGAACTAGTAAGACCCAAATGAAATACACTGCGAGATTTGGGGGCTTGGGTCTCAATATGCTGGGGCTGAGATATTAAGTCGACTCCTAAATCCATCAAATCCGGTGGGTCTCCATGATGGTCTGTAATTGACTTTCTGGGACCAAGGAAGGCTCCTTGGCCTCTGTAGAAGCAATTACTCTAGATGTACCTAATATCCTAATTCCAATAGGTGTTAAAGTTAGGTGAAGAGAAAGGACATAGAAGATGATTGGATTTACTCTCCCCTATATCTAAATGTATCCCATAGACCAAGACTCTGTCGATAGAAATACCCCTATTTAATAAATACTTCCGCACCTTAAATAGTTCCTTAATCCAAACTTTGCAAAAAAAGGAAACCTTCAAGTTAAAAAGCCAATTCCCCCGGGAAGATCTACCGATATTAGTAATATAAGATGGTCTAACTGGGTTACCCAGTAAGGAAGAAAGATTACTGGCTACATTATCCAAATTATCCCAAGGGCTGTAGGTGCCATCAGAGTTCAACCCTACATACAGATAGATCTCCTTTTCACAAATTTCAGCCCGCTTTAGAAAAGAGTGGACAGGAGATCTAGAGGAGTTCTGCTTTAGCACAGAAGATCTTTAATTCAAATGACTCTCCTCAGATACCGATAGTTTCAAAAAGTGATTGGCCAAATCTTTCAGCTAGCTCACCACTTCATGCAGCTGGAGTTTGACCTTATAAATAGAGCTATCCAGGTCTGTTATACTAGAAAAAAAGGTATCCACTGTCCTGGCTATTAATCTTGTTTGACAACACAAATAGTCAGTGCATGGATCCGCACGCTTATTCCCAGGCCCCTGAGCAGGTAGCGACCCAGAAGAGACAGCTGCCAGTGGAGAGGTACCCAGGGAAGTTCCAATAGCTTCCTCAAGGTCTGCTAAAGCTGAAAAACGATTCTGAGTAGGAAAACAGTCACTTGCTTCTTCAATTGCCAAGCTCTTAGTAAATTTGGAGGGTAAGTCCCCATTCGGTGAGAGGGAGGTGGAGTCCCGACTTCTCTTCCTATCCATCTAGAGGCAGCACCATACGGCCCTCAAGATATAAACAAGTCCTCACTTCAACTTGTCGTAAAATTGTAAAATCCTGACCCCCCCCTAACCAGCGCCTAAGGCTATGCAACCAGAAATGGCCCCATGGCTGTAGGCGCTGGGCTACTTGAGTAATTAACGGCCTAGTGAATTCCACCATTCTAATTGATTCCTCTCCCACATAATCGCTCTAATCCTGGGAACAGCCTCCTCTTTATTCCCACAGGACTCTGGCTCCACCCCAGGCTCCGCTTCAACACAGATGACATGTAATTTATTTATTTATTTATTTATTTAAAATTTATATCCCGCCCCTCCTGCCATCAGGGCAGCCTGGGGAAGTGAACAACATTCAATAAAAACAATATTAAAAAATTTAAAACAATTTAAAATACAATATGTGGGGAAACCCCACACCCCACCCCACCCCT
>QEPC01005936.1:632191-653987 GCA_003113815.1 Sphenodon punctatus
TGCATGGCCTGGGTCGATAGAAAAAGAGAGGTAAAGCTGATTGTCGTCAGCATACTGATGACACTGCATGCCCTGAAACCCCCTCACGATCTCCCCTAACAGCTGCATATAGATGTTAAACAAGAGGAGGGACAGAATGGTACCCTGTGGGACTCCACACGTGAGGTCCCGGGGGGAAGACTTACACTCCCCAAGACCACCCGGTGAGTTCTCCCGGCCAGGAATGAACAAAACCAGTCCAAGACCATTCTGCCAATTCTGGCACGGTCCCACAGGCAAGTCACCAACACCTCATGATCGACTGTGTCAAACACAGACGAAAGGTCTAGCAGGACCAGTAAGGTCTTATGACCCTGGTCCATTGCCAGACAGAGATCGTCAACCAAGGCCACCAAGGCCATCTCTGTACTGTACCCAGGTCGAAACCCAGACTGGGAGGGATCAAGGATCCAGATGTTCCTGGAGCTGCCGTGCCTAAACCATTGCCTAAAGGAAGCTGTGGTTGGCTGGTGAAAGCTAGCCAGGAGACGCTATGGCCGTTGCTGGCTGGGGTGGTTAGTGCCTCCCTTCAGGAGGGTAGGGTGCCTGATTGCCTAAAGGAGGCTGTGGTTAGACAACTGCTCAAGAAACCATCTCTTGACGCTGATGCTCCTGCCAGTTATCAGCCGGTCTCTAACCTTCCCTTTTTAGGGAAGGTTATTGAATGGGCTCTGGCACTACCTGCTCTCCCGCTTCAAACACCGCAGGCCCTCAGTAAACCAAGGAGACCTGCAGGAGACTCGGGAGGGCAGCAGACACCTGGGAGCCACTCTGTCAAAGGTCTCGGCCAACAAAGTGTTCCAGAAGGCTACGAGATCATCGACAGAGCAGGTGTCAAGGTCCAGGGGAAACTCCCCCAGAGCATTCTGGAACCGACGCGGTTCCATAAGTCTCCATGGCGGACCGATCTAATAGGTCCTGCACCCTGCCGGGAGCTAACATACACCAGGTAATAGTCAGACCTCCTTAAGGAGTAAGTAAGGGGGGGGGAGGGAGGAAACCTCTGAAGCTCCTGCTCCGCTCACACACCTGGAAGTACTATCCATAGAGATTCCAGAGTACATTTCACTTCCTTTAAAATTTTAAACCTGCTTGACTCAATAGTCTCTGTAACATATAGCACCACCCCACCACCAGCTCAATTTAATCTGTCGTTTTGATATATTTTGTACCCCAGTATTACAGTGTCCCATTGGTTATCCTCACTCCACCAGGTCTTTGAGATTCCCATTAGGGAGAAAACTGACATAACACTGGAGCCGATTCCATCCCGCATGCGCGCGTTTGCAGTTTTTTCATAGCACAGTGTGCCTGCAATGTGCCAAACACTCTAATTCTCCCATCTTACTTCTAGCATTTGTATAAAGAAACTTAAAGGTATTCTTTTTATTCTTATTCTGGTGCTTGTTATTGCATACTTTGTTTAATTTGGAAATATTTCAGTTTGTCTGTTCCATACTAATGCCTGCCTGTTCTCTCTCTCATTCTTTTCTGTCCTCATTATTGGAATTCACTGTATCACTACTATGATGATGGTATCCCTTTCAGTTGCCTCCGTTAGAACCGTGTGCTCCACAGCAACTGTCAGCTTTCCCCCAGATCTTAGCTTTAAAATTTCTCTACAATCTTTTTTATTTTTAGCACTAGCAGTCCAATTCCATTTTGGTTAAGTTGGAGCCCATCCTTCCTGTATAGGCTCCCTCTTCCCCAAAAGATTTCCTAGTTCCTATCAAATCTAAATCCTTTCTCCCTGCATCATCATCTCATTTATGCATTGGGATTCCAGAGCTCTGGGGCCCTGTGTGTGAAACAGAAAGCATTTCAGAGAATGCAGCTCCACCTCTGGCTGGTGTTCCAGATTTGAGTAGACTGCTCTGCTGGCGGTGGTCTGAGATGTTCTGGAGCACTGCTAGCAGGGTTAGAGCAGAGCAGGCAGCACCTGCTCCGCTTCTGCTCCACCTGCACATCTGGCGACATGGGTCATCTAGGTGTAAGGTGAAGCCGAGCTGTGTGAGTGCCATCCATGTAAAGGCAGTCACTGAAAATTGGTAGTGGCACAAACTCACCTTTTGAATGTTGTGTGAAACTTCCTGTGCTTTTTTGAGTAGCCCTTAGGGCGCTTTTAGATGATCCCGCTGACAAGCGGGATCGTTAAGTGCTGGCATATCCCCCCCGCCTTTCTCTCTACGTCGGGTCTGATGCTCAGAAGAGCATCAGACCCGGCGTAGAGACTCAGTGCGCATGCGCGCCCTTCTGCGCATGTGCACTCGGCAAAATATCCGGGAAGTGTGCCGTGAAACCGGCACAGCGGCGATCCGCGTCGGAGGGGGCAGGATCGCCTGCCCGGTCTGACACCAGCTTAAATGTAAGTTTGTAATTTAAACGAGCGCAAAGAAACGCGGCTGATCAAAGGATCAGCCGCATTTCTTGTCTTGTTTAAAAGCGCCCTTAGTCTCTGATACTCCATGAAAATGGTTTGCTTGCAGATAGCAATGGAGATGTATGTATGTATATTCCTTGAGCAAACTACAGTTCCTGATGTCTACTTTCCTATTTGTTACTTCCTACCTCCAAGTGACTATAGAGTGGTGGTCAGAGAGTCCCAAAGGGAGGACTCCCTCCTTCTTGCCATCCTACTTCTAGAACATTGCATGCAGGCATATCACACAATCCTTTCATGTCCTTTTACATTGTGAGATGTACCCAAGTAATTGAGGAGAGGGGCAATCAGCAGTTCTATGAACTCAATGCTACTGGATAAGACAAAGATTAAGGAACACATGATAAATGTTCAATGGAGAAGGATGTTGTGTGACTGTGCCCTTCTCCTTTATTAAGTAGGAGAATTAATTTAGTTAGGGCTAAAGGTTTGTTCTTGTCGAGGTTGTCGGTTCTCAGTTCATTCCGAGAACTGAGAACAAACGGAGAACCGGCAGAGTCTCAGCTTAATTCTCAACGAGAATGGGTGGAGAAATAATTTTAAAATCACTGTGCATGTGAAAAAGGACAGCTGTACAGTGACCATTTTGCGCATCCACAGACCAGCTGCCCTTTTCCAAAATGGTGGTGATGCTGCCACCATTTTGAAAAAGGGCTACACATTCACAGAATGGCCTGGCAGCCATTTTGCACACGTGCAGTGTTTTTAAAAATTATTATTATTATTATTTTTTACACAAAAAAAGACCAAGAATTTTTACCAGGACTGAGATCTCATTGAGATCTCGGTCCTGGTTCTCAGATTCTCTGTGTTTCTTGTGCAAACCTAAAATGCTTCTTGTTTCAGTCCTAAATTTAGTACAGATCAGTTGATATGGAAGGATTACAGATTTTTTGCAGTTAAGAAAAACACTTGATCACAAATCAAAAGAACAACACAGGTGCTTGCCCCATTGCAAGGAGCTCTGTGCCAGCCTGGCTAATTCTGACAACAATTGGCCAGGATTGGCAGAACGTGTTGGGCGTTAGCTTGACTATTTTGGAGTATGAATGTGCACAATTTTAGCTACTGCAAATGTGTCCTGACTATGGGAGGGGGGGGGCATAGCTCAAGTGGTAAGAGTGCATGCGTTGCATGTATAAGGTCTCAGATTCAATCCCCAGCATCTCCACAGCAGGATCCCTGGTAGCATGCCTGGAGGGGTCTCAGGTAGCATGCCTGGAGGGGTCTCAGGTAGCACACTGGGATGACCTCTGCCAGAGACCCTGGAAGAATCAGATTTGGAACCGAATTTGGAACCCCTGCTGCTGTGTCAGGTTGTGACAATACTGGGCTAAGATGGACCATTGGTCTGACTCAGGCAATTTAGTTACTGCTGAAATGAGAATGCATTGCATTCTCATGAGAATCTGCAAGATTCTCACAAACCTCAGTGAAATCTTGTGTGTTCTTGTTGAGGTTCGCGAGAATCTTGCGAGATTCTTGAAAATGCACGGCACATGTGCAAAATGGTCATGGAGGCCATTCCTGCGCATGCGTGTCCTCCAGAAGCCATTTTGTGCATGTGCAGAGTGTTTTTGAGGTTTTTTGAGAATCTAAACCCTAAAACCATTCTGCACACATGCAAAATGGGCACTGGGTGCCGTGCAAATGCAGAAATTGCCATGCTGGCCATTTTATGTATGTGCAGTGCCAGTTTTTGGCCACATGAGTTTTGCGTGAAAACAGTGATTCTCAACCCGTTCTCATAAATCTCAGCAAGAAGCTGTTTCTTGCGGAGATTATGAGAGAATGTAAGGGCAATTTTCAGGACTAGTTCTGATTTTATCCACCAGACCTCTTGAGTAAATCAGCATGCAGAGCAGAAAGCTGCAAGGAGTTCTCTCAGTTGATCCTCTTTTTAGGTTCAGTCACACACCTATTGGCATCCTAATAAACTGGTTCTCAAACTTAGGGGTGGTTCCCTAGCGGGGACATGGAAAATCTTGAGCGGAGGTGGGAGGGGTGACAAGTATCAAGGCCGGCAAGCCTATGTCTCTTCATTTGACTGAGCTAGGGAGAATCTCCAAAATACTGGGGTGACAGGAACTAAAGAGAATTAGCGAAAAAGAGGGGGAGAGATTGGAAGGAACAGGAGGAATGGAAAGAAGAGAGGAAAGCAAGATGTATGTGTGTGTGTGGTGGAGGAAGGGACCTCAGCTACCACAGACAAGCAGAAGGGAGGGTGCAGTTCGAAAACATTTGAGAACCACTATACGACCTCAACACCACAAGACAATCCAAAGGATCAGGAAAAGCACTAGGTAGAAACAGGGAGTCCTGGTCATTTGTTTCTGCACCTGCTATATGACCCCGGTCTAATAGTATATATGTGGTAGTGGATTTGTGCTCACTAGGCACACCTGGAGGATCCAGGAAGAATTGTACCTTAGTGTTCCAAATAAGGCTTTTTTTACAATGGCAGCAGTGGGTGGAGAGGATGGGTGTGCTGGCATGGTGGGTGGAGGTGGGTGTGCACCCGTTACCACACACCCATCTCCACTCAAGGAGCCTCCTCTGTTTTTCCGGATGGCTCCATGGGTGGGTGATGAGTGGAGATGGGTGTGTGTCGGGAGCGCACACGCACCCCTCCTCACTGCCCATGCTGTTGATACGGATGAACACCCATCCCTCCACCCATTGCTGCACCATTTACACGGGCACCCCCACACTTCAAACACCCTCCTGCACTCCCAGTAGGGAGCAGGGGGAGGGGGCGTCCATGTAAAAGCGGCCAAAAATGTTGCTGCTCTTCATCATCCTGAGAGCTAGCTAGTGGCTAAAAGGCTCTGCTGAACCCTCTGTAGTCCAATAATTCCAATGCTCTGAAGCTCAATGGAATAATAAGAGGATTGATCTTTGAGAAGTATGAATTCTGGAAGAGAAGGAGGTGGTGAAGAAAAGCGAAGCCATACGATGACATCCACAACTGCTGATCAATGTGATGATTGTATCAATTTCAGATTCTCCACTAACAATAGATGTCTTATTGGACACCACTGACTTTATTGGGAGGTAGATGGGGTATAATACACCTTCCAGTGCATTAGTTGTTTCTGCTGATTGGATGAAAGATAAATTTCCCATGGAGGGCAGTTTGAGTCCCATCATTCTTACGATTACTTTGAACACCAGTAAAAAGTGCCCTGTTGCTGCTGCACTTTCTGGCAGCAAATTAGTAGGAATTTCTTAATCCACTTTTTAGCTGGAGTCTGGATTGTACCATTCATCAACAGATGGGAATCTGCTCCAGAGTTTCTTGATTTTCCTAATTTCAGTCATCTCATTTAAAAGTTCATGGCTTTATCTTCAAAGTGAAAAAGTGGCTTGGTAATTACATAACACAAGGGCAAAAGGAACTGGAACAAAGAAAGAGTTTGGAAATTTTTATTACCAGAAACATTGTTTTATCTCAATAGGCAATGCAATGGCATACACTACAGCATGCCACAGAAATGAGATCATAGGACTATTAGGAAAGAAGATATAAGGTGAGGCCATCTAGTCCATTGCCCAGCACTGAAACAGGGTTAATAAGACGTCTCTGTCAGATGTTTATCCAGTACAGTTACCAGTACAGTTACCATAAACATCCAGTTATGGTAACTTCTTAACTTCCTTTGGTAATTTGTTCCATTGCCTAAAGTAGTCTTGTGGATGTAACACATTTTTCAAAAAATAGCTATAAGGACTGTTCATTATTTTAGATTCATCATTATTTTATTGTCTTAAACCAGAAAAAATAAATACATTTGAAACCGGTGACATGTAAATGGAACCATTTTCCTCCTGTGATTTGTCATGATAATCCCTGTACAGGGATTAGAACTATATGGGTAGAGATGGGTGGAGCGCGGGAGTGTGCACACACCCCACCCACAGTGTTCCCACAGGAGCCCACCCATCCCCCATCCACCACAGGCGCTGATGTGAAAACGGCCTACATTTCCCATGATGCACTGTGGGTCATGGAATCATAGAATTTGAGGATTAGAAGGGACTTTAGTGTCATGTCTGAAAACACCCTGATCTGTAATGCATTTGTTGGAAATTCTGACATTTTGATATTTTATTTGGCCTATTTCATGATGATGATGATGATGATGATGATGGACTTCTAACATTTGGTATCCTGCAACCCATCCCGCCTCAGGCAGCTCGGGGCGGCTAACAAAAAGTCATAAAACATAAACATAAGCCTATAAATATAAATATAAACAAGTATAACATTTTTAAAAACAATACATCATAAAACCGCTGGAGCAAAAAAAGCCCCTACCCAACCCTCCGACCTACCTGTCTCCCCCGCCAAAGACCTGGCAGAACATCCAGGTCTTACATTGTCGGCGGAAGGAGGAATGATCCGGGGGGAAATGAGCCTCCACCGGGAGGGAGTTTCATAGTCTCAGTGTGTCCACCAAGAATGCCCCCTTCATGGTCACCACACACAACACTCTTGGCACCTCCAAGAAGGTGCCCTCGGCGGACCATAGGGGCCAATCCAGGACCCAGGGTGAGAGGCGATCCCACAGGTAAGTGGGGCCCAGACCTGAAATGCCCAGGCCCAGACCTGAAATGTCAAAAAATACCCATAGACTAGGAATTCTGTTTGTTTCCCAAAATGTTGGCCTGTGTGTCCCCATTTGGAGATTTTAATATAATCCTATTCCCCCCAGAGAGCAACAAAGACATTCACAGTATATCACGTAACTGTTGGGGTTGCAACCCCATCCTCTCATGGTGTGGCCCCAATAGTTGGGGAATCTCTGAAAAGCACTTGGCCTAACTTTACGCATTTGCAGTGCAATCCTCAAAGCTCCATTAAATAAGCTCATCTCAAGATCGGGCTGTTTGTTGCTGTGACATCAATCGAATGGCTTAGGTGCTTAAAGGTAGGCAATTGTCTTAAATACCCATTTATAGTTCATAGACACAGGGTAGGTCAATTAATAGCATGAGAGTTAACTGTTAAGGGTAATTAATTATAGTTTGGTACTTTTTATGTTTCATAAATTATTTACCCTCTGGTTGTTAGAAACTACCGGGATTCTGAAAACAAACAACTGAGAACTAATCTGATCCAAGCAGGCTTCCAAGAAACATTTTTATCATTTATCAAGCCCCTTTGCTCTGTTAGACGTCACCAAATGACAAGGCTATTTTCAAGTCATAAACCCCAATGCCCCATGCAGTTATGGCATGCAACCAAAGAAGACTGGAGGGAAAATGAAGCCATAATTAACAACAGCTGCTCACGCCTAACATTTCCAAACAACATCATAAGATTCATATATTTATTTTTCTCCAAACACAGAATCCTTTGAGACCCTTTGTAAATTATCAGCTAGGTAAACTGAAGAAGCCTCAAAATGGCCTCTAGGGGCTTATTTGTTGCCCATGCTAGGATGTGACCTCCCAATGAAGTCTGTGATTGATATGGGTTTGAACAAGCTCTTTGCTTGTTACGTTCGGTGGTCAGGATCAAAGTAAAATGACAGTAATTTTCTTTACTCACGTATCATTATTAACTTGGTGCAAGGTTTTGTCATCAAAGCACAGGGAAGTGTTCTGTCCTTTAGAGGGTTACTATTAAAATATAGAATGGAATGATCACATTTTATTAGCTTAGCCTTTCCCTGCACTGCCTATAAAAACAGACACTGCTTTAAAACATCTCACTAATGCTCGTTTTCCTCAGGGTGGAGCTGACCTCAAGTAGTTTACAACTTGGCTGTTAGTTAAGACTAATTAACGTTGACTTTGTTGTTACAATACCCTAATCTGAGGTTTCATCTTAAATAAGATGAAGAAATACTATGTTCAACCAAAACAAAGACTATGGTGAGTATTTTTAGGGTGGCTATATAAGGATTTCTTTTTTCCCCTCTTGTCCTAGTCTTCCAAATAATATTTTTGCTTCCCTGTATTTTTTAGTATCCAGCACTTTTCACCAGCAAAATATTTCTTTGTAGCTTTGAAGTTGCATTTTCAGTTTGTCCCCTGCCCTTCCTTGCAAGCAAGCCACACAATTTAATTAACAACAAAGTGCCACGTATGAAGTAACTATTTTTCATAAAATGATACAGCTTAATGCTGCTATGGAAAAAAAAAGCACTGTGCTGAGGACTAAATAATTTGCCACCATTCATTTTTAATTGAGTCATTAATCTTTGCAGTATTCACTATGTGTGAGCTTCTTTATAACGATATCCCTTCATTTTGGACATCTACATGCAGGAAAAGTAAACCATACTTTATTTGCTATTACCATTATTTTAATGCAGAATTGACACAAAATGGAGGCGCTCATGTTTTAATTATGCCAAAATTACAAAAGTGACCCCATCATTACTACTTTTACAAAGAAATAATTTGCATCAGACAATAACTTTTGCGTAAATGAGCCTGCTTAATAGCCAAAATAGATTGAATTTGTGTGATAGCTCTGAAAGTGGCCTTAATGTAATCTTCTGCTTTAATATATCAATTAGATCAATACATTAAGCATTACTTTAACTTAAGTAAAAGTTAAATAATTCAGCTTTGGAAAAATAATGGTTCTAAAGCTATAATTGTTCTAGTTTAAAGGTTTGCTTTATTTAAATCTGCATATTTACTATTAGCATAACGTGCAAAACAAGTTTGAAACTTATTACATGCCAGTGATGTTCTAAGTTCATTTGTTTGCATGAAAATGTTTTTCCTTAAAAAAACCCTTTCCAGCATTAATTTTTTTATTAAGTTTACAAACAGATGAAAGAATGAGGGTAAAACCTTGACAGAAAGCACCATAAAAAATAGCACACTCCTGCTTGTAAGATTGCTGCGGGTATGAAATTGATAGAACTGTGCTTAAAACCAGTGTCTCTGTTTTGTTTGTCCCTTTCCTACTTGGGGAAAAGGGGGGGACAATAACAAATTTCTAAGACACGTGTATTTCCTCTACTGTAGTGCTACCTAATAGAACTTGGCACAGTTTCTTTTAAAACTGATCACTAGTGCTTTGAAACTGACCAGGATTTAGCATAAGTATTAAATTGGAAACTATGATTATTCTATGGCTTGGAATCTAGATCAAGGCTGAGAGGGCACTGGTCAAGCACTATCAGGAAGTTCAGATTTCAAATGGCCTTGCTTCAGTTGCTTTGTGGATACCAAGACTGTTGGTATCTGGCAATAACAGTATGCTAATCATGAAAGCCAGGTCATCAACTGGTGCAAATCAGCATAGATCTATTAAAGTCAATGGAATTGTGTTGATTTACTCCAGCTAGGGATGTTTTTCAACAAAGATTTACAATTTATTATTATTATTATTAACAAACATTTATATAGCGCCAGCAGTGTACATGGCACTTTACAAAGTAATAAAATAGACACGGTCCCTGCCCCTAGGGCTTACAATCTGAGAGACAGGAGCTGGGGGAGAGACATAGGAAGGGGAACAGAGGGAGAGACAAGGGATCTAACATTCATGAAGATGCGAGGTCTCAAGTGCACGTACTTGGCTTGGTTACGATGAGAATGACAGCAGGCAGGTCCATGTGGCAAGGATAAGGGTAAACAGATCGTAGGTATAGGAATAGTGGCTCAGCAGGATAAAGAGTCAGACAGAGCAGAGCGGAAGAGGTGAGTTTTAAGGAGAGATTTGAAGGTATGAAGGGTGGGGGCAAGGCGGATGTGGACAGGGAGGGAGTTCCAGGCATGGGGGGCAGCAAGTGAGAAGGGACGAAGGCGCTTAGGGGAGCAGGGAAGGCGTGGAAGGGTGAGAGAAGGGACAGAGGAGGAGCGAAGTGCACGGGCTGGAGTATGGAGGGCGATAAGTGCAGAGAGGTAGGGGGGAGCAAGGTTGTGAAGAGCTTTATAGGTGAAGACTAGGAGCTTGTGCAGGATTCGTTCAGGAAGGGGAAGCCAGTGAAGCGAAGAGAGGAGGGGCTGCACATGGTCGAAGCGACGGGCGAGGTAGATGACCCTGGCAGCAGAATTTTGGACAGAGATGAGGGGAGAAAGGTGAGACCGGGGAAGGCCAGTGAGAAGGAGGTTACAGTAATCGAGGCGAGAGATGACCAGAGCATGAACAAGAGTTTTGGCAGACGAGACAGAGAGAAAAGTGCGAATCTTAGCAATGTTATGGAGGGAGAAGCGACAGGATTTAGCAACAGAGTCAATGTAGGGTTTAAAAGAAAGGGGTGAGTCAAAGATGAAGCCTAGGCTACGGGCTTGGGGGACAGGCAGGATGGTGACTCCATCAATAGTTATTGACAGTGAGGAAGGAGAGGAAGGGAAGGAGGAAGGAGGGGGGAAGATAAGGAGTTCAGTTTTAGCCATGTTGAGTTTGAGTTGACGTTGAGACATCCAGGTAGAGATGTCAGAGAGACAGTTGATGAGACGAGCTTGAACAGAGGGAGAGAGAGAGGGAGTAGAGAGATAGAGTTGAGTGTCATCAGCATAGAGGTGGTATTGGAAGCCATGGGAGGCAATGAGTTTGCCTAAGGATGAGGTATAGATTGAGAAGAGGAGAGGGCCAAGAACAGAGCCTTGAGGAACACCAACTGAGAGGGGGAAGGAGGAGGAGGTGGAGTTGGAGAGAGACACATTAAAGGACCGGTCAGAGAGGTAGGAGGAGAACCAGTTATGGACAGAGCCACAAAAGCCAAGGGAGTGAAGGGAATCCAGCAAGAGTGAGTGGTCAACAGTATCGAAGGCAGCAGAGAGATCAAGGAGGACAAGAATGGAATAGAGACGTTTAGATTTAGCCACCAGAAGATCGTTGGTAATCTTAGCGAGAGCAGTTTCAACCCATTTCTCTGCTAGTGCAAGACTCACTGAAATGAATGGGACTTTTGCAAGTGCAATACTTTCAGGATCAGATTTTTTAAAATTTATTTTTCTTGAATGCTTTAGCAATACTATCAGCAGCAAGCCAGTTGAGCCTGTATAGCCTACTGAATAAGATGTTGGTCTTAGACTTGGGAGACGAAAGCTCAAATCCCATCTTAGTCATGAAATCACTAGCTGGACTTTGGGGAGTCAGTGGGGCCAATCCCAAGCCCCACAGATCATGTGTGCATGCATGTGCAATTTCCGTGGGACAAAATGTGTCCCCAATAGAGATTTGTGCCATTTGTGCACAGCTGCACATGGGATTTGGGGTTGGCCCCACTGTCTCTCAGTCTTAGTTCCCCATCAGGAAAATGGGAATAAAAATAACCAACCTCACAGGATTACTACGAGGGTGAACTTGATTAGGATTGTAAAACACTTTGAAAAATTAAAATAAAGCTGAAATGAGTAGCTGAATAAATGCAATTTCTTCACAATTTGTAAATTGTAGACAACAAGGGCAAAATCAAGATTTCACAAAAATGGGAATTCCTGTTGCAATCCCAGTTCTGATACATCTTAGTCAAATTGAGAACCTCTAAGTATTCGGCAATATCTCAACTGACATTTCATTTCTTGATTTACCAATAATGGTAAATTAATCCTGGTAATGGATTTACAGGATCCTGTTTACCAATTTGCCATTTACCGCTTTGCCATCAATTTCAAATCACGAGAGGTTATACCGACACAATACCACATCTCTTCTATCTTCTCTGCACTCCATTTTCCCTTGTACTTCCTTGTCACTCATTGGTTGGTACACAGTTTCCTTTACAAATCAACAAACCAGCTGCAGATTGGGCAAAGCAAAGGGAACAAAGTACAAGAACAATTCTGATTGGAGGCAGGAATGGAGGCACTCGTTTTTTAGAAAACAATAGGCACACAGAGGGGAGGTTAAGGGGTGGTCTATTCACACAGTGATTGGCTCGGAACAAGCAGACAGTAGCTCAGAAGTAAGTCAGTACACTTGGCAATATAGTAAATTGTAAATGAATGGTATACAGTATGCACTAAGCGGTAAATGGAAAGTCAGGAAATTAGGGCAGTATTTCATGGTATCATGAGAATCACAAAGTTGTATCAGTAATGGTCAGGAAATCATAATGGCCAGGAAATCGATCCTGTTTCCTGAGATGGCAATATTACTTGCAAGTAGGTCTGAAATGACATATCACAGCAAATGTTGTTTCCATCAGAAACAGGGTAATTCGCCTTCATTTGAGAGACATGAAAACTTAATGGCTTTTCTACTGTTTTCACCATTTGTCACTATTTCTTTTGTGAATTTAACAGAGCTGTTACAGGGCCGATCCTAAGACTAACGTGCACCCCATGCTCACCTCCAGGAGCTGTGGAAATGCAAAAGTGTCCTCTAAGTGCTGGGGAAGTGCTGGAAATTGCCATAAAAGTGCTGTAAAACTTTCATAAAAATTCTAAGCAGTCCCCAGAAAGTGCCAAAAAGTGACAAAAATGATGAAAAATGACCAAAATTGACAGAAATGACAAAAATTCTGGAAAGTGATGGAAAATGTCAGAAAGTTATGAAATTGGTGGGAAATGATGAAAAATCACAGGCAGCAATATCAACCATGGTGAAAGCACCGAAACACCAGACACTGATGAAGTGTCAATGACCACTCGCAAGCACTCCTGAAAGGTTAGTAATAGTATTTCCCTGTGGAATGGGAACACTTACTCTTGTCAAAGCCCTACTCACACGTAGGAATTTAGCTGCTTGTTTCAATCCTGTAATCAACCTGAATCACATATTCATCATGGTGTTTAAGCAACCAAACTTTTGCAATTTCAATTAGTTCAGTTGTTTCATTTTCGCTTTCATTTGTGTTGTATTTGCGCTTTCATTCATTTTTATATGCGTTCTCACTTTCAGTATTTCACACTTCATCACTCCTAGTTTTTCATGTTATCTCTAAGCAACTGCTGTGTATAGAGTTGGGTTGTTGTTGTTTTTTTGTCTGCTGGGCAGGAAACCTAATCAGAAAATGACTTCTAGGGAACAGAACAAATGAATGGGCCAAATGAACAAACAGACCGAACAAAACACAAAAAGATGAAAATTGGGTAAAATTGAACAAACAGCTGAATGCCATTCAGTGCCCATT
Source organism: Sphenodon punctatus (assembly GCA_003113815.1). Lineage (NCBI taxonomy): Eukaryota > Metazoa > Chordata > Lepidosauria > Sphenodontia > Sphenodontidae > Sphenodon > Sphenodon punctatus. The sequence goes on from QEPC01005936.1 coordinate 645,722, forward strand.
TCATTCATTTCAGTTAGGATTCAGCAGGTTTGCTCATTTTGGCAAGTACTGGTTTCAGCTTTAATTGAAAGCACTCTGAAAATGATAAATAATAATGTCACTGTAGGATTTTTATACTGCCACCCTTACACTGTATTTATAATGTAAGCCATTAGTTTGGGTAGACAAAAGGATCTAGTCTTGACTTTATTCCTCTGGTGATTAGTAATATAGTTCATACTTCTATTTGAGTACTTTTAGACAGAAGATAGTGATGACTTTAATGAGAGCTTTTCAGCAGGTCTGTGAATCAGGCCAATTATTTAGGAAGCTTATATGAAGATTTCTGAGGCTATGTTGAGATGTCTCATGTTTGAAAATCTCAGCCATGTCCTGTGTATATGGGAACTGCGATCTGAAACCAAAGACTTTCCACTCTGCTGCCACTGAGATTCTAGTTAGCAGTGTGGCAATGCAACACCACTTTCCTACATGTCTGGATTAACAGAAGCATTGTCTCTACATCAACAGAGGTAATAATTCCACTCTATTCAGCACTGGCCAAACCTCACCTGGAGTATTATGTCCAGTTCTGGGCACCTCATTTTCAGGACATTGAAAAATTGAAGTGGGTTAGAGGAGGGTGACAAAAGATGATAAAGAATCTGGAAAGGAAGTCACTCTCGATGAAGAAAGTAGGGGTGTGCATTCGTTTTAGTTATCCCCTGGGTAAGTGGTACAATTCTTTCAATTGTCGTGAAAAGTGGATGACAAATGAAGATGTTGCAGTTGGAAATCCGTTTCCCATTGAAACCAATGGGATGGGAATAACTAAAATAATTACTAATTACTAATTACTAATAGAAAAATAACTAATACTAGTAGTATTTTAGAGTCACATGCGGCTCTTTGGCCTCATTGTGGTAAGTTGTTGCAGTTCTCAAGATTAGGAAACGTTGCCCACTGCTGATCTAAAGGGACACGCCACCAAGACGATGTCCAGGAGCTGTTCTTCACTGATACAGATGGTGGGAGTAGAAATAATGGGCTCAAATTACAGGAAGGCAGATTTTTGGGAGAGAGCTGGAAAAACTTCTTAACAGTAAGAGCTGCTCAGCAGTGGAACAGTGGGCTCCGCACCATGGAGGTTTGTTTTATTTTTGTTTCTCTTGTAAAAAAAATAAAAAAATAGAAGGCTGGAAAGACATCTGTTGGGGATATTGCAGCAGGAGACAACCTGTATCCAAACAGAGGGTTGTTGGACTAAATGACTCTCGAAATCCCTTTCAACATTCTATTATTCTTCCTCATGCAAGCACTGACATGAGATAGACGCCATGTCTCCCTAATCAATGCCATTGCCTGGAAGGCAGGCCTCTAGGGATGGGCGAACAGAACCGAGTTCAGAAATTTGGTTCAGTTTGGTTCAGTTCAGAAATTTGGTTCGTTTCGGAAGTTCGGTTCGGTTGACCAAACTATTTAAGTTCGGTCCGAACGCCGAACTTCCAAACAAAGTTCGGAAATTCAAACCCCATTGAAATAAATGGAATATTATCTTTTAGGGATGGGCGAACAGAGCCGAGTTCGGAAATTCGGTTCAGTTCAAAAATAGAGTTCGCTTCAGAAGTTTGGTTCGGTGGACCAAATTGGTCGAGTTTGGTCCGAACTCCGAACTTCCGAACCACGTTCGCCCATCCCTACAGGCCTCATAAAGCTAGCTGTTATCCCTTCTCGACTAGGCACACTTAAAGAAATGTGTTGGGGCTTATCCCGTGGCCCGCAGATCCTGCGCGCATCCTCACACAATTTCTGAGCAGCAGACTGTGCCCTCAATGGAGGTACACAAGGTGTCCGTGCAGTGATCTGGCATGTGCGGCATTCACAGGGCATGGGATCGGCCGCACTGACATTTGTATATTGGAAATAGTACCATGTCAGCCACCGATAATTATATGTTGGTGATTGCACAATATCAACTGATCCCCCTCAATTGGAAGCAAACAAGATTCTTCCTTATGACTACTTGGGGCATCTTTAGACAAGACAAAAACTCCCATGAGCAGGCAATTAAGGCCACTATTAAAACTCATATCTACACACGTATGAATAACACTCTCATGTGTTATGTGGTAATTTCCATGTCTTAAACCCTGACATAGAGGGTTCCAGAATGTGCATTTGCAAACTCTTGTGCTAAAGACACAGATTATTATTGAACACCACTCATGCAAGATCGCGTTTTCTCCAATAGCTATTTTGAAAGCAGTCACATGCTCCAATAAACTGAATTGAATCCAACTGAATTGAATCCAGCTGAATGCTCCAATTGCTCTTATTGCTTCAACTGCCAAAATGAGGTTTTACAGGTACCATGTGACTTTTTTTCATATGCGATGGGGGGGGGGACATGTGAACAGCACTAGTCCATATGCTAAAGAGTCCTATGATTGCGAGAAATTGCTGTAACCCACAAATTTCACCTCTAAAAATGCTCTTGGATTCAGTTCATGAAAAGTGTTCTACTCTAGTCTATAATGGTAACAATTAGGGATGTGCGAACACAACAGAGTTTGGATGTTCGGACGTTCAGACAGAAACCTTAGTTATAGTTTGTGGGTTCTGTCCCATGAAGTTCAGACCCACCCCAAACGTTCAGAAAGTTTGGCTACCTGGAGGCTGGGGTGCTCCAGGGGTGCCCGTGTGGACGTGGCAGGCCATCGGAGACATAGCAGCAGCAACATCAGAGACCAGGAAGGTTTGGGGTTTGGCACCCGGGTTGCCTGGGCAGGCAGGCTCAGCGCTTGGCCCCTGTGGGTGCCTGTGGGTGCATGGCTAGATGTTTGAGACCCAATAGCAGCATCAGCAGCAGCGGCCAGGAAGGCTTGGGGCTTGGTAAGTGACACCCAACCTTGGCTGGGCATTGCAGGCTGGCTGGCATCTGCGGAGCAGCAGCAGAGGCCCAGCCACTTGGTGACTGGCACCCCTACTTGGCCAGGCATTGCAGGCGTGCATCCTACTTGCCGGATCTCAACAAGCTATTCTAAAAATTGGTCAAGCCTTGCCCAGTGGTGAGGTGAATCATGTGGCCACCTAGTAGCAGACATTGGATTTTCGGGGCACAGTGCCCGTGGCACAGCAGAGGCAGCAGAAGTGCAGCAGCAGACATTCAATTTCCGGGGCACATTACCCGTGAAACAGCAGAGGTAGTATTCAGTGGAAGCAGCAGACCTTGGATTACTGGGGCATCGAACCCATGGCACAGTAGAGGCAGCAGCGGCATAAACTGCAAATTGGTCACACCTTGCCCAGTGGTGAATCGCGTGGCCACCCAGTAGCAAACATTGGATTACCCGGGCACAGTACCCATGGCACAGCAGAGGCAGCAGAAGTAGCAGTAGCAGAGATTCGATTGCTGGGGCACAGTACCCGTGGCACCGCAGAGACAGCAGAGGCAGCAGCAGCACAAATTGGATTGCCAGGGCACAGAACCTGTGACACAGCAGAGGCAGCGGAGGCAGCAGCAGCGCAAATTGGTTTGCCAGGGCACAGAACCCATTGCACAGCAGAGGCAGCATTGGCAGCAGCGGCAGACCTTGGATTGCACTAGCACAGTACCCATGGCACAGCAGAGGTGGCATCAGCAGCATAGAATGGATGTCCAGGGCACAAAGCGTGTGCGCAACACCCATTGAGCCAGGATGGTAGAATTTGCCTGGGAAGAGTTCCCATACAGCAGAAGACAACAGCAGCAGGATGGGGTGGGCACATTTGGATTTTCCAGGGCAGAGCACCATGGACCAGCAGATTGCAGCAGTGGGATTACCAGACCAGTGGGGCACATCACCCAGGGTTGCCAGGGCAGGCAGATAGGCACCTTGGCATGAGAGGCAGGCAGACTGGGGCAGGACTTTAGCTTTGCCCACAGGGTGGGCAGACAGGCAGTGTGGCATGAGTATTGGAAGGCAGGCTGAGGCAGGCTTTGTTCTTGGCAACCTGGGTGGGCAGACAAGCAGCGTGGCATGAACATCAGAAGGCAGGCTGAGGCAGGATTTAATCTTGGGAACCTGGGCAGGCAGACAGGCAGCGTAGCATGAGCATCAAAAGGCAGACTGAAGCAGGGTCTGAGGTTACCACCCTGGATGGGCAAACAGACAGCATGACATGAGCATCGGAATGCAGACTGAGGCAGGCTTTGATCTTGGCCAGCTGGGCTGGAAGACAAGCAGCATGGCATGAGCATGGAAAGGCAGGCTGAGGCAGGTTTTGATCTTGGCAACCTGTGCGAGCTGGCAGACAGGCACTTTGGCATGAGCATCGGAAGGCAGACTGAGGCAGGGTTTGAGTTTAGCCACCTGGGTGGGCAGACAGACAGCATGGCATGAGCATCGGAAAGCAGACTGAGGCAGGTTTTAATCTTGGCCAACTGGGCAGGCAGATAGGCAGTGTGGCATTAGCAGCAGAAGCCAGGCTAAGGCAGGCTTTGATCATGGAAAACAGGGCGGGAAGACAGGCATCTTGGCATGAGCAGTGGAAGGCAGGCTGAGGCAGGGTTCAAGCTTGGCAACCAGGAAGGGCAGACAGGCATCATGATATGAGAGGCAGTAAGGAAGGCAGGCTGGGACCTTGACAGGGCACTCAGATAGGCTGGCGAAGACTGTGCAGCGCGAGAGAGAGCCTGTCAGATAGGTGGGCAGAGATCTTCTAGCCAGAGGCTGGCTGGCAGACTTACAGCTTCCCAATGCCACTCAGTGTCATGAGGTCAGTCAGATAGGACAGTCGAGGCCATCTAGTGAGAGAGAGAGAGAGAGAGAGAGAGAGAGAGAGAGAGAGAGAGAGAGAGAGAGAGGGCGCCGGGCATTGGGAGGGAGGGACAGCACCTCAGCAGCAGCAACCCAGATTGAGGAGGACCCCCATCACAAGACTAACCCTGGCATGGGCTGGTGTGTGTGACTGCACCATCAATCCTTGTACACCAGGGGCAGCTCAGGGAATCCCGTCAGTGGAAGGTTCACCTTGATGAAAAGCAACTGCTCCACCAACTTGGCCCCCAGTCTCAGACAGTGCTGCGAGCAAATGTCACCCGCCATTGAGAACACCTGCTTGCTGGGGACACTCATTGGTGGGCAGGACTACAGACCCTTGGCCACTTTGGACAGGGCCAGCCACATGCTGGTCTTGTCGGAACAGCAGGCCAAGGGATCGCTGCTGGGTTCAATGTAGGGATCATCCTCCAGGTAGCTCTCCACTGCTGCTGAACCACTGTCATACTCCCTCACATAACTGTCCTTTGGCACCACCTCCACCACTGCCCTCGGCCATGCTGCCTGCCCTGATGTGCACGAGCCCATGCTCGCCAGAGTGGCCTGCACATATGAGCTGCTGCTGCTGGCAATAAGGGTGCTGCTGCTGCTCAGTCTGCTGCTGGTGCTGCTACTGCTAGGGTTGGGGACAGGCTGAAAGGGATAGCTGCTCCCACTCCCACCATTCCCAGGGGCATCCTGCTGCCGTGCACTCTCCAGAGCCCTCTCTGCCTACCAGACCCTCTCCACCAGCTCACCCTTCCAGTGCCCATAGAGCTGTGTCTGGCGTGCCATGCTGCCCTTGACCCTGGGGTACAGCATGGTTGCCAAGACATATTCCTCCTGCTGCAGGAGCTCATGAAACTGTGACTTCAGCCCTGCCTTCAGCTGCTGTACCAGGATAACCACCTCATCTGCCAACTTCTTGCCCTGAAGGCCTCAATCCCGCCCCTGGAGATTTTATTCCAGCCTCCTGAGGAGACTCTGGACCAGAAGGGTCACCTGGCTGATGGTGGCCATGGAGGAGCTGATGGTCTCCATCAAGGCCAGGAATGGTCTCAGAATGAAGACAGTGTCAGTCAGGATCTCCCATCTGGCCCCATTGTACCCTGGAGGTGCCTCGCTGTCCATCACCACTTGACCATGATCAAGGCAGCTTTCTGCTTGAGAAGGCGCTCGAGCATCAGGAACATTGAACTCCACCAGGTGGACACATCCTGCACCAGCTGGTGCACTGGGGAGCCTTGCTCTACCTGCTTCTCCCAGAGTAGGTCGCTGCCCTTCACACTCTGGTTAAAGAAACCGGCTAGCTCCCTCACCCACTTGATCAGGGAGCTAAGGGTACCTGCCCCAATCCCCTTCTCCCCCAAGCCCAGAGCGTCCCTGACCACCTGATGAAGGGTGTGTGCGGTACAAGGGATGCTGGTGAAGCCCCCCTCATGGACTGCCCTCAATAGGTTGGCCGCGTTGTCTGTCACCACACATCCCTTGGTGAAGGTCACACCTGACGTGACCCACTCCCTCACCATGGTGGTCAGGGCTGCCTCAATGTTCTGAGTGGTGTGGGAGCCGTACATTACTTCTGCCTGAAGCAGGGCCCACCTATACCCTGATTTGGGANGAGCGTCCCTGACCACCTGATGAAGGGTGTGTGCGGTACAAGGGATGCTGGTGAAGCCCCCCTCATGGACTGCCCTCAATAGGTTGGCCGCGTTGTCTGTCACCACACATCCCTTGGTGAAGGTCACACCTGACGTGACCCACTCCCTCACCATGGTGGTCAGGGCTGCCTCAATGTTCTGAGTGGTGTGGGAGCCGTACATTACTTCTGCCTGAAGCAGGGCCCACCTATACCCTGATTTGGGAGCCCTCCTGCCACTCCCAAATGCTGCCCCTGGGTCCTGCCACCAGTGCGCCGTCACTGCCAGGGAGGCGTGCAGCGCATTTCTGCTTGACCACAGGTCGGTGGTGAAATGGACAATGGCACCCCCAGCCCCTGCCAGCTGCTCCCTCACCCGCTCCTTTAAAGCCCTGTACAAGGCTGGCACCACCTGATGACTCAGAGTCGTGCTTGAGGACAGCTTAAACTGGGGGGCCAGGAAGCCAATCAGGCACCTAAACCCCATGTCCCCGACCTCCGAGAAGGGCTGCCCATCGAGCGCTATCATTTCCCCCAACATGTGCGTGGCTTTCCGTTGAAAGCCACGCCGACCTCCATGTCCTGCAGCTGCCAATGGACTTGGCAGCTGCCCCCATCCTAGCTCCTCCATGGTGCACTGACGCTGCTGCTTTTGCTGCTCCTGCTGCTGCTGCTGCTCTTCCCCCCTAGCAGCAATACCGCTCCTGCTGCTAGAGGTAACTGCTCTAGGAGGACGCTTGCCCATTGATGGAGGCGGACGTTTGGCTGCTGCAGTCGGGAACCTGCTGACGTCCACTGCCCCTGCCTGCCCGCTTAGCAGCACAGTGCTGTGGCATGCCTTCAGGTGCCTCGCCATGGCAGTTGTGCCAAGGTTGGTGAGCACCTGCCCACACTTCACAACCTTCTGGCATAAACTGCACTGCACCTCCCTGGGATCATCCACCTGAACTAACTTAAAATGCATCCATACGGAGGATTTTTTACCCCCTCCTGCCTTCTGGCCCGCACCGGGTGACGCACCACTGATAGCGCTGATTGGAGGGGCAGAACATGGTGGCAACACAGCTCTCAGAGGGACAGCCATCGCCTCAGCACCAGATATCTCCTCCACAGGACTAGTGTCTGGCTCACTTCCCCAATCTGAGATATGTCCCGCGAAGGGGAGTACTGGAACACTGAGGCTGATTGACTGCCCATGCTGCTGCCACTCTCCCTGTGCCCCCTGTAGCTGCTGCTTCTACTGCTGCTCCTCTCTCTACTGCCATTGCCCAGGGATCGGGCCCTGCCTCTAGCAGTCAGGCTGGGGTCCACCAGCCCTGGACTGCTGGGGATCACATCAATAATGGGGGACAATGGTGGCCCATGATGAAGATCCGACCCTGGAACACCTGCATCTGCTCCTGTAGCCACACCAGAGACAGCCGCAGACTCCTGGACTGCAGGCCTTCCAGTGGCCTGTGTGGCAGCGGACGACACTTGCAGGAGACAATGCCGAACCACACCCTTAGTGCCACTGCTGGGGGCCTCTGAAGCCTGTCTCCCAAAATCAGGCCTGTGCAGTTTGGGGTGTGGTGATGGGCTTGGGCTGCTGCTTCTGCCTGACAATCCGCTGGCACGGCCCCTGCCACCTCTGTCACCTCTGTGCCCTATTGCCCACCTTATGGGCAGCAGACCAGTCTCTCCTGCTTCCCTTCTCCATTTCTCCCACCCAAAGAATGCACAGGAAGATTTTATATTTATTTATTTATTTATTTATTTATTTATTCATTCAAATTTGTAGTCTAATATTATACATATCTACACTAACTCTAATTGCTATTAACTATTCTAAAACCTATGGAACTAAATG
>QEPC01005936.1:654087-682189 GCA_003113815.1 Sphenodon punctatus
CTTTACGAATAACTCCTAACATTCTGTTTCCTTTTTTGACGGCTGCCACACCCTGAGCACAAGATTTCAATGTATTGTTCAAAATGACACCAAGATCCTTTTCCTGAGTGGTAACTCCTCATTTAGAGACCAGCATGGTGTACATAAAGTTTGGATTGTTTTTCCCTATGTGCATCACTTTGCACTTCTCCACATTAAATTTAATCTGCCATTTAGATTCCCAGTCACACAGTCTCTCAAGAATCCCCTACAGTTTTTCACAGTGTGCTCATGTTTTAGCTACCTTGAAGAACTTGGTGTCATCTGCAGATGTGATCACCTCAATCCTTACTTCCCTTTCCAGACCATTAATGAATACATTAAACAACACCAATTCCAGTACAGATCCCTGGGGCATGCTTTTCTCCATTGTGGGAAGAATTGACCATTTAGTCCTACTCTTTTTCCTATCCTTTAACCAGTTACCAGTCCACAATAGGACACAGTCTCCTATTTCATGGCTTTTAAATTTTCCACAAGAGTCTCTCTTGAGTGGCCTTAGTTATCAAATGCTTTCTAAAAATCCAGATACACTATATTGACCGGTTCCCCCTTATTCACATGCTTGTTCATACCCTCAATTTCCAATAGATTAGAGGCACAACTTCCCTTTGCTAAATTCATGTTGACTCTTCCCCATTTAATCCATGTTTATCAATATGCCCTGTAATTCTGTTTTTAATAATAGTTTCCACCATTTTGCCAGGCACAGATGTCAGGCTCACTGGTGTATAGTTTCCAGGATCGCCTCTGGAGCCCTTTTAAATATTGGTGTTACATTTGCTACTTTCCAGTCCTCAGGTACAGTGGCGGATTCTGGTGATAGGTTAAAAATGAGCAGTAGTAGGTCTGCAATTTCATATTTGAGTTCCTTCAGAACTCTGGGGTGTGTACCATCTGGTCCCGGTGATTTTAGATTGTCAATTTGCTCTAGAACCAGTTCCAGAGTCATGTTGATTCGTGACAGCTCTTCCGATTAGAACAGTTCAATCTGCTATTTTCTCTACTTCTGAGGGGCCTCCAGTCACCCCTGTTTTCACCAGGGTAGGGTGTGGGACTCCCACTGCCTCCCAGCAGAGACCCAAACACAACCACCTCTAAGGCACTGTCAAGAAAACAATACGCTCAGAAGCATTTTCCCATTGCAAAAGTAGGGTACAATTAGTTCTCTCTATCCTACAGTATGAATAGTCCATAAGGACAGAAAACAGGTTTGCAAAGAAGGTGTACATTGCCATGGGAACAATCCTTTTTGTTTAACCATGAAAGAGCTTTGATCGTAGCTCTTCCAGGGGATTCTTATAAATCCTTCCTCGCTTCCCTCTCAGAAAGCATATCAGAATCAGAAATATCTGTAACTGGGAACAGCAGTCAGAATAATCCTACCTTACCAAGTTCTTTCATTTTCCCTTTCACTTCTGCAAAAAGAAAAAAAATATTTTGGAATCTGCATTCATTTGCAGCCTCTTTGCTACTCTTAAAATTATATATTTCCTAACATGGCATATAATGATTTTAATAAATATTTAATCCCAATGACTTGTCAGTGTAAACTGTACTGGAAGCTGAAAATTGCCTACAGTTTTAGATTTGAGCATCCCTTGTTCCATTTGTGGTAGAGTGAAGCTCACTGGAGTATGGCCGTATGAACTGCATCCCTCCACCCCCACCCTCCGCCCGCGCCCAAGATTCTCTCAAAAATGAATTGTGTATTCCATGAGCCTATCCCTGTGAACATATTTTTAAATAAATAAATACCATAGCTGCCAAGTATGCTTTGTGTAGACAAACCTATCAATTCACTGGTTGAGAAATCACAGGGGGAGTGAGGTGGAGAGAGAGAAGTGGCCCATATGGAGATTGCTGGGAGCAGCAAAGGATGCAGAAGGAAAGCAGATTCAAGTTTGGCATCAAATTAAATGTATTTGACATGTAACTTTATAATGTGTTTAGAGAGAAGCTAAACTGAGGCCTGTTCTATTCCCAATAAAGGCAATGGCAACACTTTTCTTTCTCGCAGATTAGAAACCACTTGATGTCTACACAAGTGCACTCTTTCCAACACTTTACCAGCCAGAAGGCCTGGAGGATTCTGATTAAAAATAGAACTAGCAAATTTACAATTTGATGAAATAAAACTCCCTTTGAAGTTAATTTTAACTGGATGGTAATGCTAAGACCTAATCAAATTTTCCACTGGTTGAAATTTGATGAAATTTGTAGGGAATGAAAGTCAGTAGCCTCACACATAGATATATTATTCTCTACAGAGGCATAACTGGTTCACAATAAAGCTATCATCCCAAAAGACAGGAAAGGGATGGTTGGGATAGGGGATTTTAAACTGCTTTTATTTATGTGTACTTTTAAATATATAAAAAAGTATAATATATTATAACCTGCCCTGTGCCCTTGGGATAAAAATTCAAATAAATAAATTTCCAGATCTGCCATGGAAGTTTTTTTCCTTAAATTTGAATGGTATAGCGGGAACGATCATCTAGTCAAGGCAAGGACAGTGGTTCTCAAACTGGGAGGTGGGGAATGTATCTGGGCAAGGCTACTCGTAAGAAATTTCAGGGGTGGAGGGAATAAAAAAAGATGTGTATGTCTTTCATGAAGGTTCTATTGACTCATTCAGTTTTTCTTCGTGTACAGTAGAACCTCACATATCCAGACACCTTGGAGGAACATACCTTTAGTCTGGTTTAAAGCAGCATCTGGATATGGAAAGGTCATAATGAAGTATGTTTGGAATCAAGAAAGGGGGAAATAAAGAAGGATCCAGATATGGAATTTTCAAATATGGAAGGTTATATACCGTGGGGCCAATCTTAAGCCCCCGCACATGCAGTTTATGTGCAGTTTGCAGACATGTCATAATTCCCATAACAGGGATGCATGTGGGGTCCCTATGGGGTGTACATACACTCTGTGCATAGCGTGGAGTGGGAGGAATGGGGGTTATGTCTAAAATGTTTGAGAGCTGCTGGAGTAGGACACAAAGATGTTGATATTACCTAGGATGGACCATATAAAGGAACCCACATTATCTGTGCAACTGGTTTGCTGGATCATTTGGGGATGTAGAAAGTCTTAATTAGTGACAATCAAAGGATTTAGTTATCAACTTAACAGCTTCCAAAGGATGCAGATAAGAGCTGAAATAAGTAGCCGCAAAAACGGGTATATACCCAATAAATTTCCAGAACCAGAATAGGCCAACAACATTGGGTACCAATCAGTACCCAATCGCAACTCAATTCGAGTACCCAATGTCCCAGAATTTCAATGTATAGGCCCAGAATGTGATCGATTCATTGACTTCAAATACCGATTTATTGATTTTCTGTGCTAGAAAACCAACTTCCAGTCCCAGAAAATGGACTTCCGGTCCCATTTTATTGTTGTTGTTTCCATCCCAAATTATTTGTTTTCCAACCCTATATACAGCTTGGTAATTGGAAAACAAAAAGATCAGTACTGGAAGTTACTGATTTTGGGGGTTTCTTCTGGTTACCAAATGCAGTGCCTGAAAATGTGGGTATCACGCATGGGTAATAAATTAAGTGCTCTTTCCATCTCTGAACTTTTAATTTTTTCAGTTGTGATTAAAGAATTCCACAATTTAGTACAATGTGGTGCTTTGTAGTAACTTCAACATTTGTCAGGGTAGATTTCTCTGTTGTTTGTCTAATTTGCCCAATACTGATCTACTATACTTTTAAAAATGGTAGCAGTGACTGCAGGAAAGGAAAAACCAGGGGAAATTCCAGTGTCGTAGATTGCACAAACAAAGCAAAAAGATTATAAAGTGAAGCTGACATACAAAGAACAGAGGAGTAAAGAGAAAAAGCTGCAACAGGGTCTGCAACATATGGACCGGTGGTTTCCTCGGGCCATGGTTCAACCCCTCCCCCCCACACCATAGAGTTGCGGGCACTCCCTGACAAACTAGGATGGTGCCTAGAACTCCATAATGCTGAATGGGGCAAGGGATGGCCAGGTGTGCAGCATGGAGATGGACGGTATCTCCACGTTTGGCTATTACAATGGGTTTGTCCATCCCACTCTGAATAGTGTGCTCTGGGATGTTCTGTAGTGGAACTGGCAGGGTTGCCCCAGAGCAGCTGCAGCCTGTTCCACTTGCACATCTGGTGAGCGTCCTTTACATGGACCAGCCAACCTGGGGGTGAAGTGGGCAGGTGTGAGCAGAAATGGAGCTGCCACATCCGCCTGTTTAAATCCAAAGTGTCTACCCCAGAATAAATTGTTTGTGGATTGTGACCTTAATGTCCACTGCAACACCAATAAGAATTATGGGGTTTGGCAGCTGAACTGCTCCTTAACTCCCCCTTTAATGCATTTCAGGTCCCTTTTCCTCCCTACCCCACCCCGCCAGCCCCAGGGAACCACTGGCCAAGGAAATATTTTAAAAAAACCTTGGCCTTTGTCAGATTCAACCAGATTAACTAGACTTTAATCTCCCATATTTATAGAGATCTATGTTTACCATCCTCTCCTTACTGCCTTTCTCTGTTCCCTTTTTGATTATATAGACTTTTAAATATGCTTTATTAGTCATGTGATATCATGATGAAGATACTGTATCTCTTTTAGTGCCCAGGAAATGTGGACACAAAGTTGTTGTAGAAATGTTAATTAACTAAAAGAAATGGCATATTAGTTGCTTATGACTCAAATACATTTATTACGAGATCTCAGACTATTTTAATATATTTATTCTTCATGTGGAGTACATGTGTGTTTTGTTTTCTATTTCTATACACTCTTTCTAATTCCATCTACTCCATTGCATAACAGACTTTTCAAATTAAAATAAAGGAAAATCCAATCTGAGTTTGTTTCTTAGGATGATTTTTTTTCTTCACTTCTCATGAATTATTTGTTATTGGTAAATGAGCTATAGTTTCTCTCGATAGCATTTCAACAGAACCTTTTTGCAGTATAATTAGACAAGGCTCCCCCTGCAATTACTCATTAGCAGTGGTTAATTCCGAGCATGTTGATTCTGTAAGCTTTTACTGTTCTGACAAACTGTTTATTGCTTTAAATGGCCCTTTGTGATTTCTGTTTTAGCAAACAGCACTGCACAAATTAAAGGGCTTTTTGTTACTTAACTGACTAGTCCCATTTTAAAAAGGTTTATGTATTTATTGTTGCTGAATTTTCTAATCACTTTGCAGCTCCTACTTTGTGACAGAAAGAAATGCTCAGCCTTTTCAAATTTCCATATCTAATGGAATAACGTAATATGACTGGTATAGATAAAAGTATAGGTGTGATATTGGGAGCGAAAAGGAGAGCCAAAACAAATATGTGAAGAGAATAACAAAGTTGATTAATTCAGCATCTCAGAATTCATTTTAATGAAGCAAATCGGAAACAGTATTTGATCCCAGCTTCATTTGCCATTTCAAATCTTCATTTTGTTCTGTTTTCGGTTCAACATTTCAGTTACTTCTGTATTTTGGGAATTCTTATTTAGTATTTTGGTTACTTTGGTATTTCAACATTTCATTCTCTTCACTGGTAGTATTTGATGTGTTGTTTTTTTAATGTTTTCATTTTGGACCAATCATGTTCACATTAAGCAAAATAATTTAAAGCCTGCTATATAGTAATGCTAAAGTACCAAAATACAGAAATAACCAAAATACCAAGGCAAAGAAAACAAGATGTGATTTTCACAACAGTAATGAAAATAAATCCAGATGTTCATTCTTGGGTATGAATATGTGAATTATTTTCATGAATATAAAATGTCATATTTGTTTCAGCCCTAGTAAAGACTGAATTTAGGACTCACTCCTGCAAACACATTGAATACATTTTCAAGTTTCTGGCAAGTACCTAAAGAAGTTGTCTTTGGTCAAGCCAGACCTAGTGTTAAGGCATGGAAGTTTGGGCACTTCCCCAGAGTGCCATACCCTTTCACATAGGTTGCCAGATTGTGGGTTGGGAGGGACACTGCAAAGGCTGTCACAGTTTGGACAGATATTTGCTATCCTTTGCATGTCTTTGTTGCTGTCTGGTGACTCAGGATTATGTATAAGCCTTAAAACAGGGCCATGCAGGCAAAATGTTTGGGAAAAGAACTGAAATGGGTAGCTAATGTACTACCTGTAATACCCAAAACTCCAGGGAACCTCTCGGGTGCATGATTGGTTCTCGATTACTGAGCTGGATACTGTGAAGAAGATGGGCATTGGTCCTTTTTGCCACTATGGCCCCACCCCACTGGGAGTATAAAAGATTGTCAACTCCAGAAACCAGTCAGCCTGCAGCTGACAGCTGAGAGGAGCAGACCTGGGCTCCAGAAGCTCCCCACCCTATGCTGGCCAAGGTACTGAAGCCTGGACCAGAGAAGCTGCAAGGAGCAACTGGCAGAGGCAGCCCCAGAGCAAGTAGCACTAGCTGTGGAACCTGGAGCTGGAGGGTGGAACCCAGTCAGGGTTGACGATCAACCAGTAGGAGTCCATATGCAGGTGCACCATATGAGGACTGTGAGTGGCTGGATATTTGACAGGCACAAATGGGAGCCCATTTGTAGGGGGCCAGGATACCTAGAGATACTGATTAAAAGCCATCGAACAAATACTGACCCCCATGTTTTACTGGTGAATCAAAAAGGCCCCACTCCTGCAAGTACTTACAATGCTGGCCAAGGTCATGCATTACAGGCACCTGGTTAACAAAAATACTGGGTATTCCTGGGCCCCTGGGCTGTGGTTGTCAGGGGCTGCCCTCCTGCCCTGCCACTATAGACAGGTGGGGACCGACAGGCGGGCGTTCTTGGTGCCTGCTCCAGTACTGTGGAACTCTCTCCTGGCAGAGATCTGCCTTAGCCTGAGCCTGTGTTCCCCCGTCAGTGTAAGATCTGGCTCCTCCACCAGGCGTTTGGTCTTTGGTGGAGGGGAGGGTTGAAGGGTGGGTTGGGAAGGGGGGTTGATGTTTCGTTGCACACCATTTGCATTTGTATTTATTTGTAATTTTAATGTTTTATACTGAAAACTAGTTAAGTGATTTATATTATTGTTATTTATATTTTTATTGTATTTTTATGATGTGTTTGTGAGCCATCCCAAGCTGCCTGAGACTGGAGGGGCAGGACATAAATCTGTTAAAATAAATAAATAAATAAATAACCAATTTTCTGATTATCTACCAATTTCAGTAATGAAAACTGGAATATCAGCAATGGAAACCAGAAAATCAGTAATGGTAACTGGAAAATTGGTAAACGGGGCATCCAACCCAGACACTAATTGAGTACCGCTTAGTACCTAGTGCCTAGTTTGAGTCAGGTACCATGATTTGGTTGGGTATACCCATTTTTTGACTGTTTATACCCCACCCTTCCCTGATGGCTCACGGCAGCTTACAAAATACAATTAAAAGACATACAATACCCCCCCAAGACCCAATTCACTCCTACCCCCCACACTACCTCTCACCTAATCCCTCTCCCCATCCCCACCAGACAAATGCTTTACCAAAAAGTAACAAGTTTTACACCACTTCCGAAAGATGCTCAGGCCCAGACTGAGATGGAACTCCATGGGGAGGGAGTTTCACAACATTGGATGCCTGGTCAGTGAGGAAATTTCCTGTGCGTTCCTCTATATTTCCTCTATATCATGGGTATAGAGGGTCTCCATCTGGGGTTGGATTTGGCCGGAGACAGAGTGGGGTTCCTACTGATATACTGTGCACCCACCTGTACGGCAGCCTCCCTGCATTCACTGATCGAGCAGGCGTTGGACGTGATCTTGCGGTCCCCCAGTACAATAGTTCTGGGGGACTTCAATATCCATGCCAACGCCAGTCTTGGAGGGGTGGAGCATGAGTTCATGGCCGCCAACCATGGGCCTGTCTCAGAGAGTAGTGGGCCCCACACATGTTGGAGGACATACCCTGGACATAATATTTTGCACAGGCCTTGAGGTGGGGGATCTGTTGGTGGGGGAGGTATCAACAGTGCCCTTGTTGTGGACAGATCATCATTTCCTCTGGGAGGATATCCTGGTACATGTCAGACCCGGGAGGGTGTGGAACCAGGTTGGTTCGCCCCCGAAGGCTTATGGGACCTGAAAGGTTCCAGATAGCCCTAGGGGATGTTTCCTCTGACCTCGATGCTCGCTCAATGACCTCATGTTCAGGTGGAATACTGTGCTAATGGAGGCCATCGACTGTGTGGCTCCCAGGCATCTGCTCCCAAATTGTCAACAATGCAGCTCCCCATGGCTGCGGTGGATGAAGTAGGAAGGGTGGTGGTTGGAGCGATGGTGGCATCATTTGCATGCTGAAGTTGACCGATTGCAGAATAGAGTCTGGTTACGTACCTATGCTGTTGTGGTGTGGACAGCAAAGAAGGTTTTCTTTGCTGTCCTCATTGTGTCCACTAAGTCCTGCCTGACTGAACTGTTCTGGGTGGTGAGGGGACTGGTCAGTCTGGCCTCCCTCCACCTGGATGTAGAACCATCGAATGCTTGCTGTGATTTGTTTGCAGACTTTTTTGTGGATAAAATTGCTCAAATTCACCACAGTTTTGATGCGACTTTTTTAGCAGAGAACGGGTCAGAGGCTTCTTGTCCTGTTTTATGGGATGAGTTTTGGGCGGTATCGCCCTCAGATGTGGGGGATGCTCTTGGAACTGTTTGAGCCATCTTTTGTGAACTGGATCCATGCCCATTCTGGCTGGTTAAGGCTAGCTGGGAGACACTGGGGCATGGGCCACTGCCGATGGGGAGAGTCAACACCTCCCTTGGGGAGGGTGGGGCGCCAGGCTGTCTCAAGCAGATGGTGGTGCGGCCCTTGCTCATGAAACCATCTTTGGATGTTGACACCCCTGCCAGTTATCGGCCAGTCTCTATTGAGTGGGTGGTGGCTCAGCAGCTTCAGGGGCATTTGGACGAGGGTAATTTTCTCGATCCCTCCCAGTTGAGCTTTCATCCATTTTATGGCACAGAGACTGCGCTTGTGGCCTTGGCCGACGACCTGTCCTGTGAGCTGGACCGGGGTCCTTCGACCCTGTTGATCCTGTTAGATCTCTCGGCTGCATTTGATACTGTTGATCATGAGTTGTTGATGACTTGGTTGCAGGACCAGGCAGGGATTGGTGGGACTGTTCTTGAATGGTTCCGCTCTTTCCTGGCCAGGAGAACCCAGCGTGCGGTGCTGGGGGAGTTTTCATCTTCCCCCCGGGGCCTCATGTGTGGAGTACTGCAGGGTTCCATCTTAGCCCATCTCTTGTTCAATGTGTACATGCAACCTCTGGGAGAGTTTGTTATGGAGTATGGAGTGAGATGTAATCAATATGCTGATGACACTCAGCTATATCTCTCATTTTCCTCTGACTCAGGTCTGGCAGTCTCGGTGCTTACCCGGTGTTTGTCCGCTGTGGGGGATTGGATGAAGGCAAGCCATCTGAGGCTAAATCCTGACAAGATGGAGGTGATGGTTGTGGGGAGGGCCAAGGGAGTGGTGGCCCACCCTCCCCTGGTTTTTCAGGTCCGGAGTCTGGGGATGTTCCTGGACCCACAGCTCTGCATGAATGCCCGGGTGGTGGCTGTGGCACAGGGAGCATTTCTCCTGTTATATCTGGTGTGTCGGCTTAGGCCATATGTCTCAGACTCAGATCTGGCCACAGTCATCCATGCTTTTATTACCTCAGGACTGGATTACTGCAACGCGCTCTACATGGGGCTACCCTTGGTGCTGGTTCAGAAGCTTCAGCTGGTGCAGAATGCGGCGGTCCATCTCTTGATGGGAATGGGCAGACGTGAGCGTATTACACCGGTGTTTCGCTCTCTGCACTGGCTGCAGGTAGGTTTCTGGGCCCAATTCAAGGTGTTGACCTTCAAAACCTTAACCAGCTTGGGCCCCACCTATCTGCAGGACCGCCTCACTCTCCGGGTCCTGGAGCGACCCCTGTGGTCAGCTGGGGGAACCCTCCTTGAGGTCCCCTGGGTTTCCCAGGTGTCCACTATGAGGAGGGCATTCTCCTTGGCTGCGTTGCGGCTGTGGAACTCTGTCCCATTGGAGATCCACTTGGCTGCAGGCCTCCCCTCTTTTCGCAGACAATGTAAGACCTGGCTGTTCCTCCAGGCCTTTCCTGAGGGAGATGGGATGGGTGGGTCAGGTTAGGGTAGGGTGGGGTGGGGTGGTCAGGATTTTATAAATAAAATTGTAATTATTATTGTTTATTTAAATGTTTTAAAATATTTTTTAAATGTTGTGAGCTACCCCAAGATGCCTGAGGCAGAAGGGGGGTGGGAGCAGTATATAAATGTTAATATAAATAAAATATAAATAAATAAGTGAGGCAGCAACTGGGAGTGTCCTCCTGCGTGCCCCATTGAATGAACAAGAGTAACAGGGAGAACCCATAGGAGGGTGCCCCTGGCCAACCACAGGGGCCAAAACAGTGCATGATAGGAAATGTGATCTTTCTGTTTCAGGTCACAGGCTGTTTAGGGCTTTAAAAGTTAAAACCAGCACCTTGAATTGTGCCTGGAAAGCTATAGGTAGCCAGTACAGACTCCAGAGCACAGGTGTTATGTGCTCCTTGCAACCTGTCCCCAAAAGGAGTTGGACTGCCGCATTCTGCACCAGCTGTAGCTTCCAAACTGCAGTTGCAGCTTCCAAACAGTCATCAAAGGCAGCCCCATGTAGAGTGCATCACAGTAATCCAGCCCCGAGGCGATGAAAGCATGGATGACAGTGGCCAAGTCTGAGTCAGAAAGAAAAGGCTTAACAGATGAAGTTGGTGAAAAGCACTCCTGGCCACTGCCACAACCTGACAATACAGGTGCAGCAAGGGGTCCAGAAGCACTCCGATCCTGCGAACCTGATTGACTAAAGCAGGCCCAACCTCATCAATATGAATCCCAATTCCCCCCCGGTCACAAAGCCAGCCAACCATCATCACTTTAGTCTTGTCAGGATTCAGCTTCAATCGGCTCATTCTCCATGTTTAGACGAACCTCCAAGAGAAGGAAGTTCTATAACTGTGGGGCAGCCATCAAGAACTCCTCTCTGCATGGCCTCATTGTATGAACTTGATAGACACATGGTATCTTCAAGAGGGCACTCCCAGATAACCCCAGAGTCTGTGATGTGACATGATGGGAGAGGTGGTCATTCAGATATTTGGGGCCTAGGCAAATATCCCTTTAGCCCCAGAAACCCCTCACCACTCTTCCTGGGGACTTCTGCTCTTATAGGTGCTGTCCTTTCCTTTTCAGGATCCCCTTTTCAGTCAGTGTTCCCTATATTGATTAGGCAGGCTCTCTCCTGTGTTCGTGGGCCAGGATATTGGCTAACCTGGAAACTAATTATGTTAAGATTTACTGTCCAGTTACTGAGACGTTATCATCACTCTTAGCTAACATGAATCTTCCAGGGATAAGGACTAATTCTTGACTGAGTTTGTCTGAACAGATGTGGGATTGGGGAGTTTTACATGCACGGCTGGTAAAAGTTCAGGTTTCTGACTGATTAAAAATAATAGCATGCATTACAATATTGGAATAACAATAATAATAACAATAATAATAACAATAGTAATTTATTATTATTATTATTATTATTATTATTATTATTATTATTATTATAAGCATTTGTATAGCACCAGCTATGTACCTGGAGCTTTACAGAACAATGAGATAGATGCAGTCCCTGTCTACGGCTTACTTTTTAGTAACAAATAAGAAAGCATGCCCAAAGACCTCTTTGTGGCTTAAGGGATGGGGGGAAAAACAAAATTATATACACAGAATATCCACTACAATTCCTTCTGGAAGCTTCTCCATAGATAAACAAAACCATGACAAATATATGGACGGAAACTTGTATCCCATGCATCCCAAGTTACAAAGGCACCAATAAACTACAAAGTACATTTAATTCTGCACATTACAGAATGGTAGGCAAAAGATGTCCTCTCACAGGTTTATTCATGAAAAGAAGGGCACTCCTGGATCAAGGTTTCACTACCTGACAGTTAAAGTTTCTTCTCTCTCTCATGAATCATAGGGATATTGTATTATTCCTGGATAATAGCTGCTGCTTGAGACATTACCAGAGACAATGAGCCAATAGGAAGCATGTGTAGATCTCTCTACTCTCAGGTAGATTTCAAGGACTGGGAAATTATTATTAGATATAACTGTTTATTTATCAAATACAACTGCTAATGAGTGCATTTTCCTTAATTGAAAGACTTGCAGGAAACTTTTTTGCCTGCTGCTGGACTACTGACAACAAATAAAACATAGGCCCATGAGCTAGCTGGCCAGAGCCTGGCACTTGTTTTGCAGAAGGTGCTTTGGGCTGGAGAGAGTGGGGTTGTGGGGAGAGATGTGAAGTGTTAACCAGAATACGATCTGCATGTCTGTTGAGCATAGACGTATGGGACAGGACCATCTTCTGCAAAACAAGTGCCAGGCCTGAGTGCAAGGTGGAGTTATGGCTATGAATGTTCATGGAGCACTGTCCCCGAGTCCACCAGGGACAGTGGACAGTGTCCACTTAATTTTTTTGTTGGTTGGGTTGGTTGGTCTTAGGACTAGGGGTGTGCAAATTGGGAATTTTCTACATTTGTTTTAGTTACTAATTTAACTAAAATGAATGTATATTCAGAATAAATTCATTTGACAAAATTGTTTTCATTTTGGACCCATTATACCCTGTACAGCTTGCTATGAGGCTGCAAAAGCACTCCAGGGAAGGCAGAGGTGAGGAAAAGTCAAGAGACATAATTAGCATCCCCACTGGCCAACTGGCATTGGAAACACATCAGGCAGAAGTGTAACAGATATGGAGAACCCAGGAATAGGCCTTTCTCAATGCTGCTAGAAACTTGGCAGTGCCAATCAGAGCAGCTGGGGGGAGGGCACTTGGGAGCCTATATGCCCACCCCCACCCCCCGGGATTGCCTGACAGTGTCTGCTGCTTCTGAGCCTGCCTGCTGACAATCTCTCTCATACACACTCTGCCCACCTGTGGCACGCTCTGCAAGTTGACACTATGTTACATCTGGGGTGCTGCCAACTGTCCAGTGCTTGCCTACCATTATCTCACTACCTCATATGGTGCCCAGTCACTCTGGGGCACTCTCTGCAAGTTGAAGCCCTGTCATACCTGGGGTGCGAATGCCACGGCCTTCTGCTCCTCTGTCTGCCTGCAACCTGTTTCCTCTTTCTCTCTCTCTCTCTCTCTCTCTCATTTCCTGTCACCTTCAGGCATTCTCCGCAAGTTCCCTGTCATAAATGGGGTGTCAATACCTTTGCCTGCTGCTCCTCAGTCCAGCAGATGCCTGCTACTGCCTGCTGTTCCTGTGCCTACCTACTGACTCCCAGTGGCTGCTGCTGTTGTGCCCATCTGCTGCCTACTGCCAGTTTCTCTATCTCTCATATTCTGCCACCCTGGGGCACTCCCTGCAAGTTGAAGCCCTGTCACATTTGGGGTGCCAATGCCACTGCTTGCTGTACCTCTGCTCACCTGTTGCCTGCCAATGCCTGCTGCTGTGCCCATCCACTACCTGCCTGTCTGTCTCTCTCTCATACTCTTCCCTCCTGTAATGCTCTCTGCAAGCTGACATCCTGTTACATCTGGGGTGTTTCCAACTGTCCAGTGCCTGCCTGACATTATCTCTCTACTTCATATGGCACCCAGCCATGCTGGGGCACTCTCTTCAAGTTGGAGCCCTGTCATACTGTGCCTGCTGCTTCAGTGACCACTGGTTTCTGCTGCTTATAAGAACATAAGAACATAATTAGCACCATATTGCCTCAAATCAATGGTTCATCAAGCCCAGAATCCTGTCTCTGACAGTGGCCAATCTCTTTCTCTTGGGAGAAGTACCCAACAGGTCACAATGGGAAATTCATTCCATGTTGTTCCAGTCCCCAGCACATTCCCAAAACCTACTTGACTAATAGTCATTAATGGATCTATTCTCCAAAAACTTATCCAATCCCTTTTTAATCTAGCTACACTACCAGCCATGATCAGTTCCTCTGGCAATAAGTTTCACAAGTTAATTGTGCACTGAGTGAAAAAATACTTTCTATTATTTGTTTTAAATCTGCTACAGATGTAATAGGCTGACACCCTGTTGCATCTAGTATGCTGTGCTGCCAACTGTACAGTGTCTGCCTGCCAATATCTCTCTACCTCATATGGCACCCTGCTACTCTGGGGCACTCTGTGCAAATTGAAGCCCTTTTGTACTGTGCCTGTTGCTTCAGTGGCCTGTTGCTGCCTGCTGCTCTTGTGCTAACCTACTGCCTGCCTGCCAGTGTCTGCTATGCCCACCCGCTGCCTGCCAGTGTCTGTCTGTCTGTCTGTCTGTCTCTCTCTCATATTCTGCCACTCTGGGGCACTCACTGAAACTCTGGGGATGGTTAAGTGTCAAAGAGACTAAGTAAAACCACTATTTAAACAAATGCAAGACCTGCAAAGTGATGCCCATTGAAAATAATGGGGAAATAAAACCAAGTTAAATTACAAATGAAAACAAATACATGACTAAATTTTTGAAACAAAAATGAATCCAAAATGAAAACAAAACTGGTCCCTTCTGTACACTACTACTTCTGTGACCCACTACCAGTGGGCCACAAAAATACAGAGCGACATTGACCTATATCACCCCATATTCTCATATTTCATATTCATATTTCACATTCATCCAGAGAATCCAAGTGCAGAAATAGAAGCATTAAAGCATTACCTTAGATAGCAATGGGGAGAAGTTTGCAAGCTATGGATAAGACTCATAGAAGCTGCAGGGTGTGGACTGCAGAAGAATGTTGGAGTGGTAAAGAGATGTAGGAAAGGCATGCTGTGACACTACATGGTTGAGTTCACCTCCAGGGGAGAAAAAGGAGAGTCTGGATCATGGATTTGTCCTAAGAACCCCTACTTTTGATTGTGCAATGTGCATCCCCATCTCTACTACCTTCCTTCTCCCTGAAAATAGTCTCTCAATGCTCGAAGGTAGGGCTGGAAGTATCTGTGGGCCAAACTATGTATCTGATAATCCCTATTGGGGCACTGAATCCCACTGTCCCTCTTTTAGGAAAGGGGGGTGGGGCTCAGGCACCTCTTCCCCGGCTTCCTCCCAGAAAAAGGCCTTGAGATGACCATGGGGAGAGACTAGAATGACAAGGAACTAAGTGGAATGAGAAGCAGGAGAGCTGCTGTCCCTGTTTACACACTAGGAATGTTGGGAAAGGTGTGTGCTCATTTGTAAGTGTGTAAGAGGGTGTGATTTATTCACTGAAGGGTGAGGCTCATTGGCCAAAATGGAGGGGGGGTGGTCCCTCTTTGGCTACTTGAAATGCTGGGTGGTATGAATTCAGGAACTGGAAAAGGGGGAAATTTAAAAAAATCTATACGCCAAATTAGGTCTAACAGGTAAGTTTTTGGGGACCGCCAATAAGTGCAGACAGGAAAAACTATTTGGTGGTTGAAGAGTGGCATTTTGTAAGAATACTAGGAAACATATGCATGATAAACTGCTGCTATACTAACAAATAAAGGTTGATCATTATGAGTTTGACTGTATTGCCAAACACATTGCTATCTTTTTCAGTTTTGGCCACCCCTGCTTTGTAGTGCATGTTTTGTTCCTTGGTTTAATTCTTAGGTATCTATCTATTAAAGTTTTTAACTTGTCCTTAATGTTTAAGAATTGTTCAAAGCCTTGTTTACGATCAGAAACAAACACATGCATGCTTTCCACTTCCTCTGCAAATACATTCCAATGCTGCAGATTTCTACCATCAATTTGTTTATTAGTTTTTACATATGTTGTCACCACATACCATTTACACACTATGCAGCATAGAAAACTCCTCAACTTTGGGGAGTTCTATTATTTACCTTTAAATTACTTTGCTTACTGTTGTGACTTCTACGTTCTAATACATTAATAATTTGCCTGTTCAGATGGTGAAATATAAAATTGCAGGTGCTTTGGTAGTGTGAGATACCTGTCAGGTGTGCTCCATTTGACAAATATTGGACAGCAGGGTAAAGAATGCCTAAAGAAGCCCATTTAGTCAGCATGGAAAATGAGATGGACAACATGCATGGGTATATTGCGTAGGATTTTTGCTATTTATATCATTACATTTTCAAACATACATACAAACATATTTGGGTCCTGCTTATTGAAAAATAGCATCCACAGCTGTTGACCTTCGAAAGCAAGCTTCCAAGGACAAGCTTCTCCCTATTTCAAGAGGGTACTTGCCCTTCTGTAGCAGCCACGGAATGCCAATTAAGGACAAGTCTCTTCCCAGAGGTGGAATCCAAGGGTCAAAATCTGAGATAACATGGAACTTAAATTTCCTTAGTCTGTCAGACTTCCCCTGAACAATCCATACCTACCCTAATGGTGTCTAGTGGAGTTTAAATTGATATTATTTTCACACTGAAGAGTGTAAGGAAGAGTAAATCTATCCAAGTAGTATGAAGGAGGTCACAAGAGTAATACTGTGAAACTTCCCAACAATGTCTGGATGATGGACCTTTACATCATTCCCTTAGGGTAGGAGCCCTCTTTGTTCTCTGAAGGTGCCCCCCACATCCCTCCCTGAAAAACTATCTAATCTTCTGGACCAGAATCCTAGAATCACTAAGTTATCATCAGTCCCACTGGTTTCATTGGAACTACTTGAAAATAAGAAGTTTCGGAAATGTCGTCTTGAAAAGGTTGTTATTAGAGTGGTTGAATCTGGAGCAGAAGTGTTTGTAGAAAATGGGTGTTTTTACACACACATTTCTCCTGCATGTTTGCTGTCACATCTTGAACTTTCTGTGTGTCTAAATCAATCACCCAGATCTTAAACTTCTGGCTCTTTGAACTTCTGCATAGAACTTCTCCCAGAACTTTTCTGTGTAAAAAGTTCTCCTGGTAAACTGCTTTGCTCCAAGCAGCTGTGGTCACCTGGTTTCCATGGTAGCCCCTTACAGCTACAACTGCAGCTACTTTAGGCTGCCTCAGGGCAGTGTTTGTGTGAAGAATGGCATCCAGGAACTGCCTCAGGGCAGTGTGTGTGAGAAGAATGCATCCGGAAATTACTTGTGAACTTGTAAACCTAGAAGATTGAAAAATCCAGAACTTTAAGGTGTTTGTAAAAATGCCTGTGACTCAAATCTAACAAATTTTTACTTCAAAGTTCTTGACAGGAAATATTTTTCACTTTTTAAACCTTTTCCCTAGTTTTCCAATAAGATTAAAATTTCAGTTACCAACATTTGGTAAATGCAACGTTTTGGTAGCAGAAAACCAAAAAGATCCAATTTCATGTGCATTTCATGTGCATTTCATGTGCATTTTCTTTGCAGAAATTTACTTCCTGGCCTTGGGGACCCAGGTGCAGCTGCACTGCCTGCACAGTTTGTAACTATGGATGTTAACCTGCATGCAGCTGGCACACAACTCCTGACTGGGTCAGGTCGCAGGATGGAATCAAACATTCCCCCAGCTTGACTTGGCCAGGGATGGGGGACAGGGAGAGAGGCACGGCTAGTGAGCTCCGCCCTGTGCTGCGGCTGACGCCCCATCCCCCACCACGATGGCCAGTCATGGCTGCCAGTAACAGGCAGCCATGGCAACCCCCCACAGAGACCGCCAACTGCACTGGGGTCTAAATTAGTCCCACATCTGGCAGGCCCGGAACACATGTGTGGAGTTCAGTGCTGGCCCAGGTGGGCGAGAGCAGGCAATCCAAGTCAGTATCACATCTGTTAACACCCTTTGCCTTTGTCTATTGGCTATAGGTGAAATCCAACTCTGCTGAAAGCAACAAGAGTTGCTTTCAGTTTTGCTACTGATTACAATGAAAATAGTACATTCCCAATGTGCTCTCTCACTTATGAAAATAGCTCTGAACGTATGCACGTGTTCCAATGGTTATTTACACAATAATGACTGAAAAAAAGTTCTTAGAGGAAACCTTCCTCCTCAAAAAAATATTGAGACTCAAAACTTGTAAATGCTCACTTATATTAGCCATGGAGGGTTGGAGGGGTGGATCTTGCTGTACATGATGTGTAATACACTGCAATGTACCTAGTAATTATTATGGAGAATTGCATAGAATATTTAAATAATTAAAACTAAATTACATTTGTCGAAGTGTATATTTACCCTCTCTTTCTTTTCATTTTATTTACAACAGGTAGCCATTCATAATGGGCCTCCCAAATATTGGTGTGAATTAACAGGAGGACAAAAACAAATATTTAGTGTGCATATCGAATTCAATTAATTCACTATATTTGTATCCATTTTAATAAAGTAGACACAGAACAGTATTTGCTTCCTATTTTGGTTGCAATTCCAATTTTTCATTTCATTATTTTCATGTTTAGTATTTTTGTTACTTCAGTATTTTGGTATTTAATACTTTGTTCACTTAACAAGTACTATTACCAGAGCCAGCCCTATTGTGGGGCGACGCGGGGCGGCTGCCCCAGACCTAGCACTTGGGGTCCACAGCTCCTGTCCTGACAGTGGTTGGGAGCTGGGGATCCCAAGTGCGGGGTCCCCGGCTGACTCTGACTGATGGGCAGCGGAGGGGGTCAGCAGGAGTGAGGGAGAGGCAAAGGCCCCGCCTCTCCCACACTCCATCCCCCCCACCCATGCTGCCTGTCACAATCTCGGCCAGGACAAATAAGGGAGAGAGAGGCAGAGGTCCCGCCTCTCCCTCATTTCCCCTGGCTGAGAAACTGACAGGCAGTGGGGAGGCACCCACGAAGTGAGGGAGAGATGGGGCCTCTGCTTCTCCCTCATTTCCGACGGAAGTGAGGGAGAAGCAAGCAGAGGCCCCACCTCTCCCTCACGCCTCTGACCCCCTCTGCTGCCTGGCTTTTCAGCTAGGGGAAATGAGGAAGAGTCAGGGCTTCTTCCCCTCTCACCGTCATTTCCCCTGGCCAAGACTGACAGGCAGCCGGGGGGGGGGAATGGGGGGGGAGCAGCAGAACTTCCGGTGGCAGCGTACAGCGCAGCGGAAGATTTAATCTGCTGCCACAGTGCCATGCATGATGCTCCGAACCTTGCGCGGACCCCAAGCCAGAGGTGGCAGCAGTGGCAGCCGATCAGGTAAGTGATCCGATGGCCGCTCATGCTTGGGGATGGGTGAACGGAAGTGCCCCTCTGCCCATCCCCGAGCCCAGGCCCGGGGAGCATGTCACCCCCAGACCAGGCTGGGGAGCGCCCCCTGAGCCAAGCCCAAGCCGGAGGTGGCAGCAGTGGCAGCCAATCAGGTAAGTGATCCGATGGCCGCTCATGCTTGGGGATGGGTGAACGGGAGTGCCCCTCTGCCCATCCCCGAGCCCAGGCCCGGGGAGCATGTCACCCCCAGACCAGGCTGGGGAGCGCCCCCTGAGCCAGAAAGCACCCCTAGGCCCACCGGCAGCAGAAAAGGACCCCACATTTGTTCCCCGCCCTGGGCCCCACTTACACTAAGGCTAGCCCTGACTATTACAGCTAGTAATTTTGCAGCCTACTGTAAGAACAAAAAAATGGGGGGAGAGGGAATTCATACAAGTTGAAGGATTGTTTCTAATACATAGAATTCTATGATTCTATTATTCTGCTCTTCTGAGATGCTGAGTGGTGTAATCCCAAGCTGAAGTCAATGGAAGTCAATGGAAGTTATGCTGTTCAGCTATAGGTAGTAGCTGGATGCACTCAGCACCCTGCAGGAGGTGGCTCTGTCTTTTAGCAATCTAGATAGATAGATAGATAGATAGATAGATAGATAGATAGATAGACATCGTTCTGATAAGGAGAGAAAATCACAATGCAGCTGATTCAGTATTTATCATCTTTACACTTTTCAACTTGAAATAACACAAAAGCTTTTTTCTTCAAAAGACCAATATTTAAAGGGTGTTGATTTATGTAAATCAATAATTTATCAACTTGCTCTCATTCTCCACTGCCAGCCAGATGCTTCTAGCTTTGCGCTGCCAGACGATGTCAGCTGCAAAGCATAATGGCCTTGTGCTTCATGTAGAAATAAGAACATAAATATTTTAAAAATCCTGCTACAGGAAGGAAGGGGAGTTGGGGTGGGGGTGAGAGATTTTTCTGGTTTACTGTGAGAGCAGCACAGGTCTACATATTTTATGGGTTAGTTATCAGAACTGGAGGCAGGGACGTCTCCTAGTCTGATTTTTATCTCCTTACAAGGCTGACAGACTGAAGTGTTTTCATGGCAATTTGTTGAAGACATCTGGTGAAACTTTCTAGTGGATGAACACACAGCAGAGTGTTCCTTGGGTATCAGTTGGCATGGCAACCAGCAAAAGACTATTCAATATTGGTAGGTTTCAAAAGGTTGAGGCCTAGTTGAAAATCCATTTGGGTTACAACCTGCAAAATTCTCCTTTTGAAAATACACTAAATCTTTTTCTCAAGTATCTAGTATAACCATAGTACCTTCCATTTTCAAAGCATGGTTTTAATGATAACAGAACGGACATTTAATATGTGAATAAATATTAAAGGCTTTGGACTGAAAATAATACCTTTAGAATGATAGTTGATGGGAGGGAGAAAAATATTCTGTTATCAAAATGTAATACACTAATTACCATGAAGTGCAAATGGACAAATTACTAATCATACTATATCACAATTTATTAATAGTAAATACTCTAGAGTTTATTCACTAAGGAGCAAACCCCATCCTCTCACTAAAACCATGTCCTTTACTATCACGCCTTTGGCTGACAGAAGATGAAAAATCTCCATATATCCATTTCATTATTCTAACTGCTGTGCAATAAAGGATACTTTCTTAGGATTTGTGAAGTGGAGGGATTAAATCAGGCCCTTAAAATCCACACCCTCTCTGAACAAAGACCAAATAAAGTAGTTGGCTGAAGAAAGCTTGCATGAGGATTGGCAAGGGAGAAATCTACCCTTCTAGCAGCTCACAGGTAAGGTATACATCTTCTACTCCAGCTCTTCTGCTGTGGTTACCTCAGCCCCTACTTTGAAATGCAGGTGATGATGTTTGTGCAATTGTGATGGCGCCATCTTGGCCAACACACCGAAACTGAACCTGGGGCAAGCTGTGCTTCCAAAGCTAAAGACACAAATCTTTACAGTTTGTAACAGCTAAGAACACTGGATCCGCAGCTGTGCCATGAGGTGCTTGTTATTCTATATTTTTTGGAGCATATTCCAGAGGCATTGTAAAACCTTGCAGAGTATTCAGCAGGCAGAGATATGGGTTGAGATGGGGGTGGGGGAGTTAAAGGTTCACAGTCTCCACAGTCAGCTGTTTGGTGGCAGCTCTTCCAGAGGGTACTGCTGCACAGCAAGAGTACAGGAGTTCTGCACCATGACTCCTCAGTGGCACAGAAGAAGCTGTGATGGCAACCCCTACCACCTGGATTCCCCACAAAAGAAGGGGCTGCTCATTTGGACTTCCCTCCCCAATGGCCCAAAGTGTGATGGCTACAGTGGCCCTCCTCTTGGAAGGCAGGGGATCTGGTTGGCCCTGTCCCATGTGGTTTTATTCACAGTTAAACACACATTATGTGTTACATCTGGTTGTGCAAAACACAGATTCCGCTATGGGCTTACCATGGGTTTTGTTTCCAGAATCATGGGTCAAACAGCCTGCACCCAGTGTTTGTATGTTATGTATCCTTGAGTGCACTGCCCATTTCCAGTGTGTGGTAATCTGAGAATCCATAGAAACATCATATCATCCAGGCACTAGCTGATGGGAGAAGGGAGGAGGAGACTATCTGATAGCCACTGGAATAGACAACAACAAGACTGTCTGCAGTAGTATCTACTAGAACAGGATGTTTCAACATGTAATGGATTGCCATAAATTTATCTATACATTGGGAACACACTATGATTAGCAGTGACACTCACTTCTTCTCATCAGCTGACACTGATGCTGCTCAGTGTAAGGTCAATGGCTAATAAACCAACTAACTTCCAGGCGCTTATCCTGAATGAGGCCACCCACCTCATGTGTATCATGGAGATGTGGCTGGATGAGGCATCTGGGCCAGTTTTGGCTGAGGTGGTACCAGACGGGAATTCCATGCAGCATTAGCATAGGCCTGGGAGCCGGGGGGTGGGGGGCAGTATAGCCATGCTTTGGGGGGATTCCCTGTCCTTCTGAGGTATCCAGTGCTTGACTCATCCGGTATGGGTTGTGTCGATCTTGTGTTTGATTTGACCGGGAATAGATTGGGGATTCTGTTAGTGGATCAAGCACCCTGCTGCACTGTGGCACTGCACTGTGGCACCTGCTGCACTGCACTCCCTGACTGGTGGAGCAGGAGTTCATGGCCTCCATGGCAACCATGGGCCTATTCCAGGTAATAGTGGACCCAACACATGAAAAGGGACACATGCTGGATTTGATGTTTTACACTGGCCTGGAAATGGGGGTTCCAATTATTGGGTATGTGGATATAACACCCTTGTCATGGTTGGATCATGTCATGAAGGCTTAGATCCCGGCCCTCCTATGCCCTTGTTGGGGTAATGGAATAGTTAAGTTGTTCCATCCTCAGAGACTTATGGATCTGATCAGATTCCAGAACTCCCTGGGGAATTTACCTACTGACCTTGACGGCTGCTCTGTCAATAGCCTGGTTGCCTGTGCAATGGCATTTTGACCAAGGCCATCGACATGTTGGCACCCAGATGTTTGCTCCCACCGCTGCATCAATGCAGGCCCCCATGGCATATGGGGCACCTGAGGCGGCTGAAGTGGGAGGGTAGATGATTAGAGCGCAGGTGAAACTTGATTCATGCTGAATCCAACCAATTATAGCATAGATCATTTTCGAAAAACTATGCTATGACTGTGATGGCAGGAAAGAAGACTTTCTTCACAGCTATAATAGCATCTGTGAAGTCTCGTCTGGCCGAGCTTTTCCAGGTGGTGAGAGGTTTGGTTCATCTGGCCTGTTTCTCCCAGGCGTTGGAGTCATTTAATGCCTGCTGTGACATTTTTATCGATTACTTTGAAGACAAAATCACTCATATTCACCAAGACTTTGGCGCAACCATTTCTATGTCAGAGTCAGAATTTGGGGCTGTGGAGGTCCAGCCTTGTCCATTTTATTTGGATCAATTTCAGTCGGTATCACCCCCACCAATGCAGAGGATGTGCTTGGGACTGTGCAGACGACCAGTTGTGAATTAGATCCATGCCTGTTCTGGTTGGTGAAAACCAGCCAGGAGATATTAGGCCTGTTGCTGGTTGGGGTTGTCAATGCCTCCCTTTGGGAGGGCTGGATGTCAGACTCCTTTAAAATGGCAATTATCCAGCCTCTGCTTAAGAAACCATCTTTGGACACTGACTCCCCTGTCAGCTATTGGCCTGTCTCTAACCTTCCCTTTTTACAGAAGGTTATTAGGCGGGTGGTGGCACATTGATTTCAGGCCCATCTGGATTCTATCAGATTCCTGGACCCCTTTCAGTCTGACTTTCATCCTGGGCATGGCACAGAGACTGCACTTGTGGCCTTGGTCGATGATCTACACTTGGAGATCAACAGAGGGAATTTCACTCTGTTGATCCTTTTAGTTCTATTAGCAGGTTTTGACACTGTTGATAATTAGATGTTTTTGATTTGACTCCAGGACCCAGCAAGGGTGCATGGGACTACTTTTGAGTGGTTTCACTCCTTCCAGTTTGGGAGGTCTCAGTGGGTGGTGATGGGCGATTGCTTGCCCTTGGCCCATGATCTCCCCTGTGGAGTCCCGCAGGGTTCCATCTTGTTCCTCATCCTGTTCAACGTGTATATTGTAACAGAGGGACTTGGTACAGTCCAGGCTCTATGGACTGGGAACACCCCAGGCTTGGAGAGACTTGGTACAGCCCAGGTGTGGCGGAGGGGAACTCGCGCTCGCTCTAACGACTGGGCTTTTTCCAGCAAGCAGGCTTCTAAGCTGAAGCTGTAACAATAAAGTCAGAGCTATCAATCATCAACCATATTGGGTTTCCTAGTCTTCTTGTTACATGGTGGCAGCAGTGCAAGAACAGCCTGTGGAGAGACTGAGAAACTGAAAAGAGCAACACAGCCCATGTGCTGAAGTCACCAGCACCCTTCGATTTCAGAAGCTCTGATCTGGCAAGCGAATGGAGCAGCTGGAGGCAAGAATTTGAGCTCTACGCAGATCTGGCCACAGTGAAAAACCAAAGAAGGAGATAAGGTAAAACTTCTATTCTACCTTATGGGACCCCAGGGGAGGAAGATATGTGAAGGCTTAAAGCTGTCACCTGGATCCCCACTCTCTACAGTAACGACTGCCCTAGAGGCACACTGTGCACCCAAGTGCAATGATACAGTGGACCGCTTCAGATTTTTCAGTAGGGACCAAGGGGAAAAAGAAAGCCTGGAGGCCACTCAGGTGGCTATCTAGCTCCTGCAGGTTCAGGGAACTGGAGGAATCCCTAATCAAGGACAGGATTGTATGTGGGACATAAGACAGGAAGCTACAGGAGCGGCTGCTCGAGAAAGTGGAATTGACCCTGGTGAGATGCATAGACATAGCATGCATGGTGGAGGCTGCCAAGGAAAGGGTGAGGGCCCTGGAGAGACAGGGGGCAGACACCATTTTGAAGGTGGGAAGAAGCAAGCCCCCATGTGGTAGAAAGCCAGGTGAGCCCTCAAGGGAATGGACACCACCAGAGCAATGGGGGAAATGCACTTTTTGTGGGAGAAGGCACGAAAGGAACAAGGACAGATGCCTGGCGTATGGGCAGAGATGCAACACATGTGGCAAGCCTAATAATTTCAGCACCATGTGTAAGGCAGGCAGAAAAGCACAAAGAGTAAGAATGATGAAAGAGGAAGGAGATAGCTCCAGAAAGTCTAAAGATGAGGAAGACATGGTGATGTCCATAACTGTAATTCCACAGCCGCACCAGGTGAGGGCAGTTAACACCAGAACACAAGCAGCCATTTTTGCCATAATGTTATTAGGGGACAGGAAAGTGCAGTTTCAACTGGACTGTGGAGCCACGTGCAACGTAATCCCCAGAAAAGACCTGAGACCCAACACTGTGATTAGAAAAACTTTGAGAACACTGCTTATGTAAAATCACAGCACAGTGCGACCTCTAGGAAAATGTAAGCTGATGATAAAAACCCCTAAGAATGGGGAAAAGTACAACCTTAAATTTGTGGTGGTAGTAGAAGAGGAGGGGCAACACCCGCTACTAGGGTCATTGGCCATCCAGAGTATGGACTTGGTGAGAGTGCAGCATCGCAACTTTGTGCACTGTGTCAATCAGAAGCAGGTGGAGGGGCTGAAAGTCACCCTGACAGAGAAGCTAAGTGAGCATAAAAAGCCAAACAGCAGGCAGGGTCAGTCTAAGCAAGCCCCACCAGAATAATGAAAGACTCTGTATTAAGGAAATTTGAGGATGTTTTCCAGGGAGATGGATGCCTGAAGGGCGCAGAACACTTGGAAGTGGATGAATCGGTGATGCCAGTATACCTGCCCCGCTGAAAGATCCCAGTAGTGCTCAACAAGGCAGTGAAGGAAACGCTGAAGAGCCTGACGGAAGCGAGGCATTATCAGGGCAGAAGAAGCCAACACGCCATGGGTGAGTAACATGTTGGTGGTCAGAAAGCCATCAGGTAAGCTGTGCATATGCATTGACACTGGGCCTCTAAATAAAGCACTAAAGAGGGCACACTACCCACGATAGAGGACATACTGTCCGTCCGATCTTAGTAGGGCACATTTCTTCACCATCTGTGATGTGAGGGACGGGTTTTGTCATGTCCTGCTAGACAAGGCATTGAGCAGATTAACTACCTTTGCAACGCCATTTGGAAGGTACAGGTGGTTACGCATGACAATGGACATCTCCCCCACACCTGAAATCTTCCAAAGGAGGCTACATCAGACCCTGGAAGGGTTGCCAGGCATGAGAATAATTGCATGTGATGTGCTGATCTTCGGAAAAGCGGCCACCAATGAGGCAGCAGAGACCAATCATGACCACAACCTAGCAGGTTCCTCGAGAGATGCAGGAAGCAGAACATCAAACTCGTTGCAGATAAAATGAAGCTGTTAACCTGAACTTCATGATAAGGAGGGTGTTCTCAGCTGCTGCCACACAGATGTGGAACTCCCTCCTCTGGAGTTTCTTTTATGCCTGGGCTTGAGCACTTTTAGGAGGCAGTGTAAAACTGCTATCTTAGTCACAAGGGGGTTTGGCAGCGGGGGCTAGACTAGGGTTGGAATTGTGGGGGTGAAGGGTGAGGCTGGAAGTAGAGGTGAGGTGGAAAAGGATTGGGGGAATGGTTTGGGGTTGTGAGGTGTTTTATATTTTTTGTATTTGTTTTATGTATATTTTTTTTATATTTTATCATTGTAAGACACCCTGAGCAACCTTTGGTGGGAAGGGCAGGATAAGAAGTTTAAATAAATAAATGTAGTCAATTAATTCCCAAAGAATTTCATACCAACATCTTCATATGATCAAAAGCCACAATCACATACACACGTCATCAGGGGTGTAGCCATAAAAGGTGCGTCAGGTGTGGCTGCATCAGGGCCCACAAGCCTCGGGGTTGGGGTGGGGAACCATACAGATGGAACTCCCTGCCATAAAAGGCCTATTTGGACCCAGATCGCCCCTCTTTTCAATGTAGTTGAAACTTGGCTGTTGCACCTGGCCTTTGGTGGGGAGGATGGGTAGGTTGGGGTTGGGAGGGTTTGGTTTAGGGATAGGGTTTGATTTGGGGGATAGGTTTTAGTCCTCCTATTTTGATGTTTTGATTTTTTTAAAGTTTTATTGTAACTGTAAGCTGCCCTGAGCCACTGTGCAGGAGGGGCAGGGTATTAAATTTATTAATAAATAAATAAAATAAATGTAGGGTTCATATGCACCCTGGAGTGGCATGGAGTGTCCCAGCAGGGAGCTCATTCCATCTTCTGCACCAGGGTCCATTCCAACCTAGCTACTCCCCTGACACACATGTACGCATGAACACACACATGTGTGCACAGCACAGACAAACCTCTCCTGCTTTTGGACTGGCTGGTGGTGCCAGTGCTGTGCATTTCTCCTAGCTGCCGAGATTCTGAGGAACAGCTGTGATTTGGTTGCTGAGTCCTGAGTAATGTATACTAAAGTAAGACACAGGACTATTAAGCCAGTGTGAGGCCCAGAAACAGTCCTGGCTGAGACATGTAGAACTGCCCACAAGCCACATGAGTCTCCTGAGCCGCAGTCCTCTGAATTAGGAGAGCCAGCATTGCACTTCTTGCTATGTGTGAAATTCTGGCCTGTGCAGAGGGTCTCACCGAGGGGCTAAATCCACCACAAACTCCATTGTTTTGAGACAGATTGTAGGCTTTTATCTAGTCTTCTGTGTGATGGGGAGAGCTTCATCCACAGGGCCTGAATCCAAATCCAGTACAGCCATTGGCTTAAGTGGGTTTTGGATCAGGTCTGATATGAATAGGAGTATATAAAATTAATTTGCAAGCATGAAAAGACACACACACACGCTTACATACTTGTAGGAAATATTATTTAGAAGAGACTTGCAGAATTGTCAAGAGTATAATTGTCCTCTTTGACTTTAGGTTAAAAATCCGTAATTAACTTATCAGAAAATTAGTATGAAGTCTGATGCTGTGAAGTTTTAAAGTAGACTATATTGTTGTCCATTTAGCAGAACCTCTTTAGGAAACCAGATGTAAAACTTAACAAGGGTTATACAGGTTAAATACAATTGTAGTCAGCCATAGACCAGCGGATAACCTGGCTCTAATTAAAGTTCAAACTCTTTCTTCTACCTTGCCCCCCACTAAAATCTTATAAGATTTATTATAAAGAAACAAGCATTGCTCAAACTAAAGTTAAATACACATTTTAAACCCATACAACTTCCACTGAAGTCAGTAGGAATTGTTCCTGTATAACTTAGGGCAGAGTTGGGTATTTGGTTTCAAATTTATGTTTCACTGACAATTTTAATTTTCTCTTTGGGTGTTAACAAA
>QEPC01005936.1:689332-721879 GCA_003113815.1 Sphenodon punctatus
AGTCTGATTTCCTGCTCTGCATCCCTGTGCGTCTCTGCTGGAAAAGCCGTGCCGGGGGTGGGGGGGTTGGTTTCAGTCTGAGCGATCCCTGTGCAGATTTTGGCTGCACATTTCCCCCCTCAGCCCAAATATGCATGCAGCGGGCGTGTCTGAAAGTGGCCAAAGTCTGCTTGCACACATTTTCTATTTTCTTGCGAGATTCAATCTCATGAGAAAGTTGCAATGACGTGAGAGCGACATGGGATGTATGTCCACGATGATTTCTAATCCATTGGGAGATACAATGGATCCATGTCCACGTTCCATTCCTGAAGCTCCACCCTACCCCCACCCCATCCTCCTCAGCCCGCAGCCTACCTAACCTGGCTGGTGGTGGAGCAGCTTTGGCAGCACAGCCTAAGCCCGGTGCATTGGGGCCTTCCTCTGTGGGTGCGGCCTGATGACATGACAGACCTGCACCTGCAGAGGAAGGCACTGACACACCAGGCTTGGGCTATGCTGACGGAGCCTCTTCACCGCTGGCCGTGTGAGTCCCCCAGATCCTCAGCTCACCCAGCATGCCTGGCACAGCAGCTGTACAGCTGCGCTGGGGTTCCCCTGTTGCTGGGCGGGTGAGTCCATCCCTCCCCCCAGGTTGTCCTTCCCCATCTTACCCCAGGCTGGGTGGGGGTGTGTGCTTAGGGTTGCCTCCCCCCTTACTTGCCTGTGACCACTCCCTCTTCAAGTGGGGAATTTCATGTTACTTTAAATAACATTGCATTTGAATGGACTGCACACATTCAAATTTAATGTTTGTTTCTACTCACGTGAGTGACAGGGGTGGATTTTCAGCCCTGTCACCCATGATGGGAATAATGTGAATTATTACATGTTGTTTGGAGTTCTGCTATTATGTCTGATGTCAGCAGGTGATCAGGCCCTTGCTGCAGCAAGCCCCTCGGTGTGGAACTCGCACTCTCCAAATGTTCGTCTCAGTTCCTCCCTCCTTCCTTACCTTTTAAAAAGCATCTAAAAACATATTTGTTTTCTAGGTGCTTTTAGGATCCACTGATGGTATCCTCAAGTATACTTTGCCCTCCCTTTTTGCCTGCCCCATTAAAAAAATGTTAATAGTTGTTTAAATCATTTTAAATTGTGTTATATTGTGTATATGGTTTAACTTTTTGTGAAGTGCTCTGACTGACATGTAAGGCAGGGGGACACTATATAAATACAATTACTAATTACTAATCACTAATTATTAACACTTCTAGTCTTATCCTCGGTGATAAAAAATAACAACTTTGGGTACCGTTTTGCTTTGCGTATTTGAAAACTGTAATGTTGTCTCCCCTGAATCTTCTTTTTTGTAGGTTAAATACTCATATGACCAACCAATGAATGCAACACAAGAATAATCTCATTGAGGGGTGAAATAATGTCAACGTGTCCACTTTTTTAGCAGTTGTCAAAATTCCTCACACCTCTAAAAACATGTGGCTGCACAAATGGGCGGCGGGGGTGGGGGGTGGACCTGAAATCTCTTCTTGTTTAATTTGGACTGGATTTGACTATCTTTAACTATAATCGAAGCAAGAAACAACCTTCAAATTTAGACTTTCTTCCTTCTTCCATTATGAAAACTCTTGTGACTTTGGGGGAGCTGTAACCTTGCCACTGTGAAGCTATGTAGTAATATACCTTGAAGTTATGTAGTAATCAACATTTTTAAAAGAAAAAAATATATATTTATATGTTTTTTAAAAGTCATTTAGGAATTTAAAGGTCAAAGCTTTCAGGCTTTGGCCATAGTCAGATCTTCGGATTACTGTAACAGTCTTTTGCTAGTATTCCTGTTTCTTTAACCTTCTGCTTGCAATCTGTTCACAATTCTGCTGCTTGCTTAATTTATTAACATCCCCATTACCCCTTAATTCTCAGCTTTAGAGGTAGCCAATGCAATTGCCTGAATAAACTTCAAAACCTGTCTAATGATATTGCGTGACATGTTAGCATGTACAACACAGGGAATGAGGCAGCAACGCTTGCATGGTGAGATCGGGTAGCTGTCAGGCACTCCTACCAGGGACAGGGTGTCACGTGGGAGAGGTTTCCAGTACGGGGGGACACAGGAGACCCCCCGGATGACCACGGCCCGCATCTCCGTGGGCATCAGGCCCGACGTAGCCTCAGGAAGATGCTTCCACCCCCCAGCTGGAGACGCAAGCCGCTCCAGAGGAGTGGAGAGCCACAGCTGATGCTGGCGAGAACATTGGGTGCATGCGCAGTAGCGCAGAGGCCCACAGGTGCTCAGAACACCTGCGCAAACAGGCACAGCTGGGAGGACAGGGCTAGGACTATAAAGGCTATTCACCTGCGTTCCAAGAAGCCGGTAATCAGAGCTTGCTCCTGAGAGACTGTCCCCGCAGCGTTGGTTGGTGTGCAGAACCCTGTTGAATTTCCTGACCAAGGTGTGCAAGGTGAGTGCTTGGTGAGTGTGGTTGAGCCTATGTGTTTCCTTCCCCCATCTGTGGATGTTCCTTATCCATTTCTTGGTGTGTGTGTACTGTGGGTGTGTAAGGTTAAGGTGTTCTCCCTGTACCCGTGCCCCTTCTTGTGTGTTATCCCTGGGTTCTCTTGGGGGTGTCCTACTCCCTCACTTCAGCCCATGGGTGAGTGGTGCACTGGATGTGTGGGTCTGAAGCTCTACTGGTTCCCAGGCCCAGTGATGATCTAGGCACGATCCTCCAGACACCCATAGAGAGGTTTACATGGAAGACAGGACCATAACAGCTACTGGCCAACATGATCAAGGGACACAACATCATGCTTGGGATGTCCCTAAACTAAACTATTGATGGCCAGAAGTTGGGAAAGAATAACAGGGATGGATCCCTCCATAATTGCTCTGTGACTTCTCATACACTTCCTCTAAAGTAGGGATGGGGAAGCCTTTTTCCCTTAATGAGCCACTTTTGTATTTAGTGAAAACCCCTGGACCAGTTATAGGGGTTATTATCTTGCTGGCAGTGGAAGCAGAAGGGTGGAGGTTTAAAATCATGCCCAGGACAGGGGACTGGAGCAGGGGAGATGAAGGAGCAAACTCCTGGGCAAGGGAATAGCTATAATAGGGACAGGTGGTGCCGCTCCATTGGTGCCCGTATGCCTATGGCTCTCTGTTGTGGCTGCATTCCCTCCCACTGGGCAATTCCATCATCTGCACCAGGGCCAATGCCAACCTAGCCACACCTCTGCATAGTGGAGATGAGGGTGTGAACTGAGAGGGAGAGGCACTGAGATGTGTACTGAGTGGTAGGGGCTGGATCATGGGCCTAATCCATACGTTCAAATGGACCATATGACATATGTGGACCTGATGTTCCCCATTCCTGCAGTTAATCATCAAGTACTGAAAGCATCCAGTACTAGCCCTGTTGGAGATGAGAAACTGGGCTGTCAGACCCCCTTTGGCAGTCCTTATGTTCTTCTTTAGTACCATTACTTAATATTTATATTAGAGTGATGCCCAGGTATTTTAGTCAAAATTCAGCCCCCTTTATCTAGGATGGTAAAAAGTACCATTTGCGCAATGCCGAGCAAAAAGAGAGGCGCCTCACCCCTGCTCTCATCACCTCCTGTTCCTTGGAGGTGGCAAGGATATCAGAATCAGGATCCAAGTTTAAATATTTGCACATGGGTTCATCTCTGAAAATATTTACATTTTAAGATGGAAAAATGCTTATACAAACCGATTTTAGATGCTGTAATGATTGGCGTTGTCATCACATAGTGATAAGGAACAATGCTCAGGTACATTAAGAGGACATATAGCAGCTCAGATAGTTACATTGGTAATGAAGATCCATGACAGTTTGTGTTTTAAAGCAGCTTACCATCAGAAGAATCCCAAGGTGTTTTGCAAACTCGTGTGCCAGATTTATGCATTTTGTATTTGGGGTTAGGAGATTTATATTAGCTGCTATTATATTGTAAGGGTTTTTTTCTGTTTCTTTCGATGATTATGAATTGTATTGGTGCATTGTGCACTATATATTCCTTTGTATCATGTATTGTGTTTGTGAGCCGCCTTTTGGTGGGAGAGTGCGGGATTAAAGGTGAAATGAAAATGAAAAATAGATTAACATTATTTTCCCCCCATGGAATCCAGGTGAGTGTTCCAAGCATGGAATGATAGCAGAGTATGACTCTGTACAATGTGATGATGTCTGTATAGACGCTGGTTGATATAGGCTGTGTGTAGTTCTGGTCACTCTACTTCAAAAAGGATATAGAATTAGTATTTATTATTGATTGATTTGATTTATAGCTCACCCTATTCCATAGACGCAAGGTGGATCACAGCATATAAAACACACAAAATAAATATAAAATCAAAATCAAACTACCACAAATATAATATAATTATAATCCAAGATAAATATAAACCTTCCCCACCC
Organism: Sphenodon punctatus; assembly: GCA_003113815.1. Taxonomy (NCBI): domain Eukaryota; kingdom Metazoa; phylum Chordata; class Lepidosauria; order Sphenodontia; family Sphenodontidae; genus Sphenodon; species Sphenodon punctatus. Next base: position 693,769 of record QEPC01005936.1, read on the forward strand.
ACCCGTAGAAATTCCCTCTCCTCTCAAAGCCTATCTCCGACCACTAAATACCTGACCAAACTGGGATGTCTTACACTTCCTCTGGAAGATGTTCAAGCATGGGCTTGATGAATTTCCAGGGGTAGGGAACTGTGGAAGAAATGTTGTTATAGGACTCTTGCTTCCAGGCAAGGAGTTGGACTAGATGACCCCTGAAGTACCTCTCAACTCTTCGGTTATATGGCTTCTAGGGAAAAGGTACAGAGAAGGGTAACCAGGATGGCTAAAGGTATGGAATAACTTCCATACAAAGAGATGATCAAGTGTGTAGGGCTCTTTCATCAACAGATGTGACATCAGACCACTGGCACAATCTTGCCTAGACGTCACCTGCATGTATATGCAAGTGCTGTCAGATGTTGTCCCGGGATTGTCCAGGCTGTGTTGGCTTGTAGCTCAGGCTCTCACCTCAGAAAACCTCTGAGGTCACAGCCCGAGCTAAGGTCCACCCAATTGGGCCAGAGTGGGCCACAATGGATTATCATCACATATGTTTTGGCTCGCCATGACACACACTCACAAAATTCCCAAATATTAAAAAAATTAATAGCCATCCCATGGGGGTGCAGTGCACTGGGGGTGACAGGTGGCATGTGGGTGAGGTACAGTGACTTGGGGAGGGGTTGCCCTGAGTGGGTGCATATTTGTTTATTGTATTTCCCTTCGTCTTCAATGGATTTAAATATGCTAATAACATTTTTCCGAACAGCTCTCTCCCAAGTGATTGTTTTCATATATACAAGTCCACGCTGCTTCATTTGCCATTTTGAGTCCAAAATGCATTACCTTCTGAGAGATTTAACCAAAATCAAATTCAAATTTTGCATGTGTGCTTTGTGACCACTAAGTCATTGTTCTACCCAATTTGAAGTTATTCCAAAATTTATCTAAATGTTAGGGGATACAAAAAAAATAATGTTAATCCTAGATGTAAATGTATTTCCTAATTCTTTTGCTGAGAGTTACTTCTGTTAGAGATGTCAGATGGGGTTTCTTTGAAAGCTTTCTGTGATATCTACTGCAAATCACGGAAGTTGGAAAGCATATTAAATTATTGACAATTTATTCAGTGCTGCTAAATTAGGATTGTCAGAATGGCATGTCATAATCCCATGAGTTTATCTGAAGTTCTTAGAGGCTCTGGTGCTTCCTTCCTCTGTGTCTTCTTGGGATATCGACCCACTTTATAGAGTTTGCCAGACTCCTGCATGTATTAGAGGTTTCCAAACTGTGGATTATGAACTGTAGTAGTTTCCTGACTAGAACTGAGACACCCAAAGATTTGGGCACCCCTGACAAATCTGAGGTATCCAATTCAGCTGGCCCTGTTCAGGCATCATTGATGCCCAAATAGGACCTGATGGACTACTCAGTCACACCAGCTGACCTTTGAAAGTGACAGACCCCAGCCAGGACTACTGCAACTCCACAGAGGTTCTGGCCAGGGTTGTCACTTTCAAAGGCTGCTTCCCCGACCTGCCCGCCCCTGTTCCCCAGTGGCTCTCATATTATTGAGGCACTCTGGGGGGGAGGGCCGGGAGGAGCACCAGCCGGCCTTTGAAATTGACAGACCCCGGCTGCTGCACCAGATCCTGTCACTTTCAAAAGCCACTTTCTGTGCTAGAGCTGCTCTTAGCTGAAGTACTGTGTGTGTGCGTGTGTGTGTGTGTGTGTGTGTGTGTGTGAGAGAGAGAGAGAGAGAGAGAGAGAGAGAGAGAGAGAGAGAGAGAGAGTAAGGCCCTGGATCCTGTCACTTTCAAAGGCCACTTCCTCCACTACAGCACCTCTCAGCTGAGAGGGGGGGAGCACTGGCCAGCCTTTGAAACTAACAAGCCCTGGGTAGGACCACTGGGTTGGTCAGTTTCTCTGGGTAATGTTCACATTCCTCGGGTGGCTTGTCAGGTGCCCAATGGGGGTGTTTGAAAATGTGGGTGTTACCACAGGTACTAATTTTAGTACCCATTGCAGCTGTAGTCTGCAGATTGGCTCACAACTCCAGTTGCTATTTGATATGCTTTGCATGTCTTTGCTGTTGTCTGAGGTTGTAGACAATAAGTCTGAAAAAATGGGACCACACAGGCAAAACGTTTGAGAACCACTGATCTATAGTATGTGAGAGCACCCAACAGCACACTCCTCCATGTGGCTGCAATCCTCAAAATACTTATTCTAGAGTAGTTGCACTGAAGTCGGTGGGGCCAATCCCAAGCCCTGCGGATCCCATGCACAACCGCGCACATCCACAACCGCGCGCAAACCATGCAGACCTCCATTGTAGGCACATTGTGCCATGTGGAAATTGTGCACATGTGTGCATGGGATCCCTGGAGCGTGGGATAGGCCCAATCATTCTAAGTGGGTCAGTGTTTGCAGCCTATGTGGTAGAAGTGAGCTTGTTCCAGTGCAGAATTCTAAGATAAAAAAGGGGCAGGATTTTCTATAGCACTCCAGGTACTTCTGCCACCTACTTCCTCCTGTTCCCCCACTGATGAGACTCTAGGTCACTCCAAACCCTGATGAACTTTGCCAGTCATCGGAGGCACTCATCAGGCACTGGTTGGTGATAGTGACAATGTAAAAGGCTGACAGTACAATAAAGACTAGACTTCACTCTATGTCTTATTTCTTTTACCTAAAAATATATATTGAACAGCATCATTGAGGTGTAGCTGCAGATTTAAATTGGATTTTTCTTTTTTCTTTTTTTCTAAATTATTTTGTCACTTAATTGCACGTGAGATTCTAGAAATAAACTAGGTGTGAAAGGAAAGTACCAAATTGCTAGCAGTGAAGTGACAAGGGCTTCCATTCTCTTGACAACTTCCTTGGGGAGAGGGAATTGTTATATAAGGATGGGTTAGGCAGCCCTGACAGCTTGTCTTTTTTGATTTGTGCAAAACACAGTTCTTCATTCATCTCAGTTTTTATCTATGACTTTTTCTCACCAAGGTGATTAGGAGAACTGCTGACTTCCCCATAGCTAGGGTCTTGATGACTTAAAGGAAGATAAGGGAAAGAAATGTATTTATTTATTTTATTTTTTATACAAAATTTTATATCCCACCTCTCCAGCGCAAGGCGGCTCGAAGTGGCTAACAATTTAAAAAATAAAAAATATTAAATACAAAAAGTAGAATACAATAGGGAAGAAGGGAAGGATTTAATATTAAACAATCTCTTTCTTTCATAAGTGTGTCACAGTTGTAGCTAAGCTAATCTTTCCACTAATATTCATTCAAATTCAAAAACTATTTTCAAATCAATCCAGTTTAAAATTCTTTCCTTCTTCTCTCTGTGTGCTTAGTAGAATGGTTCAGCATGAGCATAAATTTTCTGAAAGGGGATTTAAGCCTGGATAGTCACCCTAATCAAATTCTGAATAATAAGTCTGAGTAACCAAATAAGCTGTTCAGCCATGGGACACAAAGATTATTAGATGACCAAAATAACTACCTAACATCTGTATCCCACAGTAGGATTCCCATTAATGGACCTCTTGACCCTTACAGGACTTATGGACTTCAGCCATAAAATCACAGAATTGAATGTTTGGAAGGGACCTCATTAGAACACAAGAACACGCTGACATGTAAGCCCATTCCCTCTTGTTCAGTCTTTTGTGAAACTGGAGAACAAATGTTCACCATCTCTTTTATGGCACCCTGTTACATATTTGAAAACTGTTATCATACCCCCTTCCTTTAGTCTTCCTTTCTCTAGGCGAAACATCCCCAATTCTTTCAGCCTCTCTTTTTTTAGGGCTTGCATTCTGTCCCCTTTGTCGTGTTGCTTGCTCACCTTAAATCCTCCCCAATTTTTCATTTGTCTTCATTGAAATCAGGTGTATGTGCTTGAGCTCCCTTCCACACGGATCCACATGGATCTGATTGGAGTATCAAGACTCAACCCAGAGTCAATTTTGAAGTGCACTTATGGGATACTTGCATTCTGGGATCAGAATGTTGACTTCTGATTCCATAATATTGACTTCTGTTATCTATTTTTTATTTTTTGTCTTAGAAAACCAGTTTCCAGTCCCCATTTTAAAAATTTCTGTTTCGATTTTTTGGTTTTCTGACCCGATATGCCAATTGGTAATAGGAAACTTGAACAATTGGTTCTGTAAATTACCAACTTTTGGGATTTACGGTACCTGATGCTGGGTATTACTCGTGGGTACTAAATTAAGTACTTGTTTCATCTCTAGATGCTAGCTCTAAGCTGAAGCCTGAGGAAGCTTTCAGCCCTTGGGACAAGTTCCTGGTTGAGCCTGCCTCCTTTGTAAGCTACACCTTTTGGGGTTTGGCTGCTGATCTTTGGAGGGTTTCACTCTATAAAGATTTAGGGTGCCCTGTTGCAGATTGTTTACCATAAGGCCCTGTTTCTGATCCCAAAAAGCATTTTCAAAGCATTCTCGAGTCACCAAGACACTAGTTCAAATGCATTGAAGATTGGGCTGCCCATTGTTTTTCAATTAAAAAAAATATATTCACAAAATACAGCCATTTTAAAATCTCAGATGAATATTTTACCAACTGTTCATGAGATACCTGAATCAGGTTGCAATTGGGTACCGATCAGTACCCGATGCTGATGGGTCAAGCCGGGTACCAGAAATTTGTTGGATTTTTGTGGGTACTCCTTTCAGCTCTAGCCAGGGTCCTGCACCAGCATGGCTTACCCTGGAAATGCCCTAGGAGGGGCTCTTCTTATCAAAGGCAGATGGAGCAGACCCTGGGAAAGGGGATTTAAGAGATGTGCACCAGGCGCCCATGTCATTTTTGTTTTCATTTTTCATTTTAATTATTTAAATATATTGTTTTTGTTTTCATAAATATTGAATTGTCATTTTGGTTTTTGCTTTCATTTTGTTTTCCATTGATTTCAATGGAAAACATATTTTTGTCTGTAACTTTTTTGCGTTGCACTATATCTGACTGAAACCTAGAGTGATAATACCTCCAGGGGCATTAAGTGTACCAAAGTCCAAAGAGTTTGAATAAAGCACGGCACCACCTTCTCCCTGACCGGCGGGTGCAGCACCCTTTAAGATCGCTAAGCCTGCCCAGAACTGCTCCAGCCACGGGCCAGGGTTAGGTGGATCAGGTCATCAGACGTGATGGCCTGCTGTACCATGATCCAGGGACACCTACCCCAGACCGTGGCAAGGCTTAACATGGGTTGTGCTCAGGCCGGGAGCCCAGTGCACATCCTGTGTTAGCCCTACCACAGTCTGGGGTAATTTCTGCTCCTGCTCATGATGAACATCTGGCAGGGTGGGAGCAGATGTGACACCCCTGCCCTTGGCCATGCTGGGGTATCACATCTGAAAATACCCTTAGGCTCTTAAATTACTGAGGTTCCAGTCTTCAAATTGCTTCACCAACCCAAGCCTAGTTCCAAAACAGTCTGCCCAGCTCTTTTGAAAATGTTATCCTCATATTTTGCCTGGGTACAGTTTTGCAAGTAAAAAGAGTTTCTAGTGTTGTTGTTGCTGCTAAATATTTTTTTGTTTTGTGACTTTTATATGAGCTTAGAGAAGGATGTGCATGAGCACATCTTTTTTTTTCTTCATGATTTTAAATGAGTCAATAAATCAGAAGGCTGATTAACTTTTTTTTCCTTTCTGGTTATTATTTGCCTCAAGGACCCACCTCTGACCTAATGAATTGTCTTATGGTTTATTAATTTTCTTTATTGCTAAACTCCATTAAATCTGTTCACATTAATAGCGCACAGTTGCTCCCTCCTCAATAGGAGGAACATAATAGTATTTTGTTTAGCTGTGCTTTAGGACTATGTGTCCTTCAATGAGAATAGGTTTGTAAATTCTATGTCAAACTAATTGGATTTCTTGATTATCTCATTGGAATTAGCCAGAATGGCTTTCCCCCACCAGGTGGAAGCCTAAATGTGTTTCCTTTAGAAATAATGCTCTTTTCTTCTTTAGATGTGTGGGTTCCCTGTAGTTGGTTAAATATTCTGGTCCCTGTTACAACTCTGTCCCTTTTCTAGACAGTACAGCAGCTGGTGGTGGTGGTGAAGGCTTTCAGAAATAAGGGAGGGAGGTTGGTGATTGTTGTTTTTAGACATTTTTATTGCAAAGTTTTTGGGTGGAGAAGTAATACACATCAGTAGCAGCCAATATTTGGTTTTTTTAACCTACAAAGCTCTACATATTTACAAACCACTAACAGCGCTCATACTGGGGTATGATTTATACTGGTGCATGCGCTAAAGTAAATACATATAATTGGCCACTTTTACACAGACGCCACCCACCCACGAACACCCAGAAACACCCATCGGATGGGTGGGAGAGTGACTGTATAAATGTCCACGAGCTGGGGGTCCTCGACCGAGAAGTCATTGGTGCAGCCCCCTGCCCCGTGCCGGGACACATGCACTGTGTTACATCCTGATGCGTTCCCCACTTCCCCCCCCCCAGGGTGCCCCCTTCGTGCCTCCTGGCCGGGGTGCCCCCCCGCACCCCCACTGGGGGGGCACCCCTTGTACCTCCAGTCTGCCCCCCGTTCCAGTGGTACAGCCCCCCCCTTGTGCCTTCTGTCTGGGGCGCATCCCCCCCTGCACTGCCTTTCTGGGGCTCTCTCCCCCCCCCCGGGTACTCCTGGTTCCCCATGCTCACCTGGCTCCTTCCCACATGTGGGGCGGTGTCGGCTCCCATGGCCTTCTCATGGGCCTTCCTGGTCACCATCGTGGGAGCCCATGCGCGTGTGCCATGGTTTGGCCCTCCTTTATGGGCTCTCGACATTCAGCGTCCCATCCTGTGGGTGTGTGCGTATTGGCATGTGCGTGGTGGCACATGCGTGCCCCGCAGTGCCGGCGCTGTGGGACTCTGTCGGTCCAGTCCGCATGGGTGTGGGTGTTTACACGGATGCTTGGGTGTTGAATACCCATCTCCACTCACGAAGGGCTCTGGCTCCCTCGCGGCTGCTCTGTGGGTGTTGCCAGGTGGGTTGGGCACCTCCTGGCTCGCATACATTGTGCAGGATGCATGCTGCCAGAACGAGGATTGGGGTGTGGTCCAGGTCGAATTGACTCCTGTTCATCAGGAGTAGCCAGCATGTCTTGAGGAGCCGGAAGGCCTGCTCCACCATGCTGCATGCTGATGACAGGCACTCATTCAACAGGCAGCGATCTGGGTTGTGCGCCACTGTATAGGCCGGCATGAGTCACGGACTGAGTGGGTAGGCAGGGTCCCCTATCACAGTAGGGGCCATGGGAACCCCCTCTATCACACAGTACAGGTTGGGGGTCATATCCCCGTCGAACATGCGTGCATGGAAGGGGGGGGCACGCAGGATACTTGCGTTGTGGCTCCGCCTTGACTGGCCTGTGTACACATCTATAAACAGGCCCCTATAATCCACTACGGCCTGAAGATTAATGGAGAAGGCCTGTTTTCAGTTCATGTAGTCAATCTTTGCATGAGGGGGTCGTATGATGGGGATGTGGATGCTGTCAATGGCCCTGATGCAATGTGGGAACCCCATGTCCTCGAATGACCTGCTCCAAGAGCAGCTCCAAAAGCAGGTTGCACACATCATGGAGGTCCATGTTCACGGTGGCGGTGCCCATCCTGAACTGCTCCCTCATGCTCCTACAGGAATCGAGGGTGGCCTGCCACCACACCACCATGGCCATGTGCATCCCTGGTGGCAGTGGAAAGTGCATGTTCATCTCCCGCCTACAGGAGGTAGGGGTTGAGGAGCTCCCCCAAGCGGGTAAAGAGGGAGCGGGGCATCCGGAAGTGGTCCAGCCATTCCCTGTCCATACAGGTGGCCAACATGTTCTCCCACCAGTCATTGGTACAGGACCGCAACCAGTGCTGTCAGGGTCGGTAGGGTCATGCAGTGGGTGTACACATTGAGGGTCCATCAGGCCAGGATGAGCTAGCCATGCTGGGACACCGTGGAGCCCAACAGGGCGTGGCCTCGGATGGCCACCCGCCTCGCCCATTGCACGATCACCATCCTCCTGAGGTTTGAGGCCCTCTGCCGCTGTGCCCCGAGGAGGACAGACAGGTGACCCGGCAGACAGAGCACGTCCCTGGGCTGTTGGTCCTCATCCCACAGCAGCATGGTTCTGCAGCTCCCACTCCCAGCCACCCCCTGCTGGCATGTGCCGTGGCCACAGCGCTCTTCGCTGTATGCCCTGTGGCCACGGCCCTCTCTCCCCTGGTATTGCGGGTGCTCCTCTGTGTCTACCCAGCCTGGGGTCTCCGTTCTCTGTGTGCTGCTAGATCCCGTGCAACAGCCCCTCCGCCCCACACCCGACCTCCTGCAACGGGTCCCTTATGTACTGTGTAGGCCGGTGGGGGCAGGGCACTGGTTGGTGCTGCACTGGGGGTGTCCTGGGGATGCAATCAGGTGCCGGGTCTGGCTGACCATCCCTGCGAATGCGTCGGCCTCATGTCCGCCGGGGTGGATAGGACCACACTCACCGCACGGTACCCCTGACTCTGCAACAACACTACAGTCCTATCAGCCAGGGTCTGCCTTTACATGCTACAGCTGTGCGTGTTGTGGATACAATGCCTGGCTCGGCTCCTTGGCCTGGCGCAGTGCCCAGCCATGGCCTCCCTCATCTCTCGGCACCTGTGATGCATCCCTTCNCAGTGCCTGGCCGTGGCCCCCTGTCTTATCTCAGCAGTTGTGCAGCATCCCTGCTGTCTTGTGTGTGGGCTGCGGTGCCCTGTCCACAGCGGGCTTGCCTATCTCTGGCATGCAAGGCCATCTGTGGGTGAGGGTATCCGCTCAGTGTGTGCTTGTCCCATGCCTGGAGCGAGCCCCACTGCTGCCATGGCCGGCCCTTCTGTGGGGCCCTCAGCCGGGAATGTCGGGAAGGGGTGGTCTCCCTATGCGGACATGCTGTTGGCGGCCCTCTGGTTGAGCCCCGACATGCAGCTGTTGGTGGGTGACCCCCTGTTGGCAGAGGATGGCTTTCAGCTCCTGTTGTGGTACATGTGGACCATGGGTCACCAGGTCGCCACCCTGGGAGCGCTCACCTGACCGTTCATGAGCACCCCCTCATCGCCACCCACTCACAGCCACCCTGGTGCCCTGGATGATGCATTGCTTGATTCCCCCCCCCCCGTGCCTCCGATTGGGCTGTGTGCTGCTGCCTGCATCGCTGCTGGCTGCCGCCTGGTTCCTTGGACCCCATAGCCCCCTCTGGGTGACCGCTGCTTCTTCCCACTGGGGCTGCCCTATTGCCCTTGCCCGATCTGTGCAGGCACTCCTGTGTCCTCCTGTTGTGCTTCTCTTGTCCGGCTGTAGGTCCACCTGCGTCCCCCTGCTCTGCCTCTCTGTACTTGGTGCAGGGGTCTGGGTGCTCCTACGGGTGGTGGCTGTCAGCGTGTGGGGTGTGCCCCTGGTACTGTCACTGCCTCCGGCCCTCCCAGGGCCCATTGATGCAGTTGTTCCCCATTGCCCTGTCCCGTCTCTCCTGCAGCTACTGTTCTCGTGCTGCTGGCGATCTTGTGCCTGGGAGCGATGGCACAGCAGCTGGAGAAGGCAGCGTGGGATATGCAGTCAGCGGGGTGGCTGTTTTATGGCATCCATTAGTGTGCTGCCTGTTTGCTGTGCCCTGTGCCTGTGTCCCTCCGTGGGGGGTTCTGTTCCTTGGGGCCGGCTCTGAGGGCTGTCTCCTCTCCCTCTGTCCCATTCAGTGCAAGCCATGATCGCGGAGCGGACCCGGGAGCAGGGGGAGCTTTTGGAGCTCCTCCTGAATGTCCTGGAGTGGCTGCACTGGCTGGACCATGCGCAGGCCAAGCGCTGGCTCCGGGCACAGGGTCGCTGTCCCTATTGATCGGGTGTTGTCCCGGGCCTGCCGCTGCTGGCTCTGTCCCCCTTCTGTTGCCCGGTCCCCTTCCCTGCCCTGTTGTTGTTGCTCCCTCTTGCTGGTTCCCCATTTTATTAAAGGCTTTTGTGTTCCTTCCCGATGTGTCCGTGTTGTGCTTTGCTTTGCCCTCTCCCCTTGTGCGGGTGTCTCTGCGGGGGGTGTTGGGGGCTTGCCTGTGTTGTGTGGGTGTCTTCCCCCCCTGGTCCCCTGTGGCCTGTGTGCCCGTCCCTGTGTGCTTCTGTTGCCTGCTGTGTGCGGGTCGCTCTGCTGGGGCAGGGGGGGGGTGGCATCGGGTTGTCTGGGTTCTGTGCCAGGGCTCTGTGGAGCCAGCTCCTTTGTAGTGGCTGTCATCCCATCTCCCTCCCGCCCCACGAGTGTGGGTCCTGGCAGCTCGGGGGTGTGGCCACATTGTGCGGCTTCATTTTCCCTCAGTTGGCTATGTTGTGCCATCGCTGTGCACGGCGGGGCTTCCCCGCTGTTCCCGTCCGTCCGTCCGTGTACTTGCACGGTTGTTTGCTGGGTGCCTCCCGGGATGGATGTTTGGCCGCTGAGTGTTTGCCGGCCCCTCCCCTTTCCTTCCGGTGACCCCCTGCGGAGCTGTCCATGTAAATGTCTCCCCGCTCTGCACCGCCGGGTGTTTGCTGGGTGTGCTCACCCACTCATCCACACCCATTTCCACCCATCGGTGCTGCGTCGTCAGTGTAAAAAAGACCATTTATATTTTAAAGATGGAGACACTTAATGGTAGGCTACGGATATGATTTTATTGTAGGGCTGCAAGGGACCTTAAGGTTCATTTAGTTTGACCCCTAAATTGGGATGAGTTCCATTTTAGAGGCCGAGGTCAAATGCATTTTTAAAGCTCTCCCCGACCTCTCTCCACCCCACCCCAACTTTAAAAAATAGCTCCTTGCTTTTCTATTGCACTTCTCTGCTGTCAGGGTGGCTCCCCAGGTAGAAGATAGCTCCTCTAGTTGTTTTCCCACCCAGAGGGGAATAGCTGGGGGTAACAGGACCCCACAATGGCCTAATAAATGGATTAAAAATCCCATAATTAAAGGGGATGGACACCTTTCCCTAGCTCCTCATCCCCTTAGTGTCCTCCCTGTGTTTCTTGGGCAGGGGTGTGGCTAGGTGGGAATGGGCCCTGGTGCAGAAGATGGAATATCCCCCCCCCCCCCCGAAGCAATGCAGTCGAGTGTGCGTAGGCATTCTACAATTGTGTGGGCCCTGCAGGCATGTGGGTACTGGGTTCAGGTGCAGCTGCACTGATTATATCTGTGCCCCTGCTCTCAGGGTCCCCCTTCTCCTCTGTAACTAAGCTAGCACATGCACCTGCAACTTCTGGGATGTATTCCTGTCTCTCCCTCTGTTCCCCTCCACTTTGTCTCCCCTTCCTTGTCTCAGACTGTAAGTCCACTGAGGCAGGGATCTATCTATAATTTATTATTGTATAGCATCAGGTACATTGTTGGTGCTATAGAAATAAATAAATAAATAATAACCTTGAAGCTGTCCCCTAACCACAGCTACCTATGCTAAGGTGGGCATAGGAATAAGGTCCCCGCTCCCAATCTGGAAGGAAGTAGTTAAGGGATCAAGTCACCATTATATGGCCCCTAGGGGTCAAATGTGTCACCATAAGCCCCGTGAAGGGCAAGGCAATTTTATAACTTAATGATTTTATCAGTTTGTATCCTTGTGTTTATAGCTTACGATAGCTATGATCACATGTTTCTATTTTACGCTGATTTATGTAGTGCATTTATTTTTATCTTTTGTACTGTTTTCTACTGACTTTGTTATGACCAATGGTCAAACAACAATAAATACCTACTACTACTACTACTATCATGTTTATATGTTGCAAAGCACTCCAAGTGCCACTAGCAGTGAGGAACTATAGAAATAAACTTATATTAATTAAATATTTAAAATATGGCCCCTAGAAATGACGGGTTTAGGGTAACTGCCTCCCTGTCTCTTCCCTCCCCTCCACAACAACTCTGATTAGCTTAACTGCATTCCAGTAGAACCCAATCACTGACATACATGAAATCCGACCTTCCCAGTCCCAGTCCCAGGAGGGGGCGGCATAGAAATTAAATTAATCAATTAATTAATTCAATAATCACAGCATAGGGCATGGGCCCATCGCCCCCAGGGGTCCATCGTAGCAGTCTGCAGGACCGGAAACACAAGCTGCGCTGCCCAGTGTGTACACAGTAGGGGAGTGCATCAATAATATTTCTATGTACTCGTGTTTACTGAAAAGGTGGGGGCTGTTACACACACAGGGGCCGATCCCATGCTCCGTGCGTGCTCTACATACAAACTCCACAGAGATTAAATTGTCCTGCATGGAACCCGTTTGGGATTGCGGCCACCATCTGCACCTAACCTGTAGAATGCTGATCCCTCCCCCTGCAACCCAGCATTAATAGCAACAATAGTTAACACAACCAATAAACCTTATCTGACTATAAAAGCCATTAAAAAACAATAACATACATAAGACAAACAATATGAACAATTGATATTATATATGTACACAAATAAACAAAACTACAGAGTGTAACCTAACAATGACCAGTCAGGGTGCTCCCCTTGTGTGACCGGCCCCTGTTCCATTGAGTACTCTGCGTCTGGGTCCTTAAGAGCTCATGGAGCCAATGGTTGATGTCCTGCACATTGCTGTTGATATCAGCCAGGGCTCCCACCCCACCCCCATGGCTCCAGTGTCTTTCGAAGGTTGGTCCCAGCGCTCCTGAACAATGAAGGTATACGATGAACTATGGGTTATGCATGGGTTCCCTGAGTTACATTACAAGCTTCCATTAGGATGCAGAATACATTCCCTTTATGGGTGGTGGAATGAGGATGCTTGGCCCAGGGCCTCACATAGGAGACCCACGGTCTCACCCAACCCTGGGTGGGTTGGGGACTGCCAATAAGCAGGATCCATACTTTCTGCAGTTGGTGCATGAACTGTTACCCCTTCCTCAAGACCCCAACATAGGCATTCAAGGTGACTGGCATGGGAAGGGATTGGGCCGATGCAATTGAGATCAGAAATCTGAGTTACTGCACATGTGGATGGAAAGGGGTATTCATCAGGGTTTATTCCATGGTTTGTGTTGCCATCAATACAGTTGCATTCATTTACACACTAGAGTTTAGGGGGTTCTGTGTGTTCAGAAATAGATGGCTGCATTACCAATCCCTCCTGGCATGTTGCTCCAAGAATGAGGGCACACTGTGCAGTCTCCCGGGCCACCTGCACCAGCGCAGTCAGATGTCCATCCAGTACTGGGGATGTAGATGGAAAAGGGGTGAACAATTCAAACATAGGGTGGTGCATAATAAAAGGTTTGGTCACAACAGCTGGTCATTTCATTCCCCCCCTCCCCTTCTTCCCTGCCAGTACAGTTCTGAGTCTGACCACACCTGTACCCGCCTGACACATAAGTGAAGGAAGGAAAACCAAAGGAGCTGAGAGCGGAAGGGCTGACACAGAAATGGCAAGAAGGATGATTTTTTAATTTTTAATTTATTTAAAATTTATATCCCGCCCCTCCTGCCCACAGGGCAGCCCAGGGCGTTAAACAACATTCAATAATTTAAAAAAACAAAACAATTTAAGCAATTTAAAACAATTTAAAATACAATACAATGTGGGGAAACCCCCCATCCCCACCCCTACCCCTTGCCAAAAGCCTGACGGAACAGTCAGGTCTTACATACACGCCAAAACAGCAGGAGAGTGGGAGCCAACTGAGCCTCCTCCGGGAGCGAATTCCACAGCACAGGGGCGACCACTGAAAAAGATCTAACATCAGTGGCCACCCACCTCACCCGGGGAACCTCCAAAAAGGCTCCCACGGATGATCTCAAGGGTCACACGGGCACATGGGGAGTGAGGCGGTCCTGCAGATAAGCAGGGCCCAGGCTGTGAAGGGCTTGAAAGGTTAAAACAAGCACCTTGAACCTGGTCCAATGCTTTATAGGCAGCCAGTGCAGAGCCCTGAGTGCTGGTGTCATGTGCTCCCTGAGATCCACCCCCATAAGGAGACGGGCCGCGGCATTCTGCACCAGCTGCAGCCTCCGAACCAGCTTCTCGGGCAGCCCCACGTAGAGCAAATTGCAGTAATCCAGCATCGAGATGATGAAGGCATGGATGACAGTGGCGAGGTCGGAGTCTGAGAGATACGGCCGAAGCCACCGGACAAGATGTAACTGCCGGAACGCACTCCCCGCCACGGTCACAACCTGAGATTCCAGACTGAGCCTGTGAATCGAGGAGCACACCCAGACTCCGCACTCTAGTGAGAGCTCTGCATCCCTTTCTGTCAGATTTCAGTCAGGCCACCGGAGGAAATGCCAAACCAGTTCCTTATTGGCACAGCATATGGCAGGCAGAGTTAAGGACTGAGGTAGGAGGTTTCATGGGTGAGGGTGAGTTAATGGCGGAGGTGTTTATATGGAGTTCTGTTGCAGCCTTATATTGTGTGTTTTTATTAGGGCTGAAACTCAATCTCCATGTTTTCTAGTTTCTCGGCAAGAAACACGTTTATCCACTAATTCTGGGAAATGAGAATGAGCCAAGAAATGGCAGCTTCTGGCTGCTTTCTCACTGAGAACCCAAAGGCCTTTGTAAGGCCTCAGCGCACTCGGGTCAGGGCTTCTCAGTTACAAGGGTTGTTTGCAAAGGCTGTATGGCCTTTGCTGTGCAAAGCCCTAAACCTGACCTGGAGAAAAAGCAGGGATCCATTCGCACAGTGCTTTGCAATGTGGCTTGGTGTGGCTTTTCCTGAAGGGATGCCCTGGTTGGAGGGGGGTTTCCCCCACTCCTCTTGCCAGGGAAACCCCTCTAGAAAAGTCCCCCAAGCCCCTTAACACAGGCCTGCATGAGAGGAGAGAGCAGATATCAGGTTTTGCAAAGGGGTTTGGGGGGGCTTTCCTGAGCGGCTGCCCTAGCAGTGGGGTGCCCCACTCCCCCTGCCAGAGAAGCCCCTTGGGAAAAGCCCCCCCCCCCCCAAGCTGCTCTCAGCACCTTACAAAACCCTGCACCAGTGGAAGAGAGCAGGGATCCCTACTCTCTCCTCCTGTGCACGATTATGCAAAGGGGGCTTGGGTGGCTTTTCCCGAGGGGATGTGCTGGCAGGGGGGTCTCCCACTGCCCCTGCCAGGGCAGACCCTCGGGAAAAGCCCCACAAGCTGCTCTCGGAGGCTTGCAAAACCCTGTACTGGGTGGGGGAGAGAGCATGGATCCCTGCGCTCTCTCTCCGCTATGTAGGGTTTGCAAAGAGGCTTTTCGAAAGCCCCCCTAATCACCCTGCCACGGCAGTCCCTTGGGAAGCCCGCTTAGAAAGGGATACTCAAACAAACTGTTTCCTACAGAAAAGTAACCTGCTGCAGTTTCCTACAGAGACTATAGCTGCTGGTGGTGTTCTTGAGAACTATTAATAACAAAGCTCTAACCAGAGTGGCCCCTTGAAAAGCTGCAAGTGGCTGTCTTGTTAATTTCAGCCTGAAATTGACTCAACAGCCTTTTGAGGTCTTTGCAAGGGACTGCATTGGCCAGGAGAGCTGGGATCCCGGGGCCCCCAGTTCTCCGGGACAGGGAAACCCCTTGAAAAGCCAAGTCAGTGCACTCTCCTCCTCCTTGCCAAACAGGTTTTGTGGGGAGCAGCTGAGCTCAAAATCTCAATGATAATTCAAACCAAGTGTCAAGATCCCAGCGAGATCTGGAGTCTGGTTCTTATTCTCATGAGAATTGTTTTAATTCTCACGAGAATTGTTTTAATGCTTATTTCAACCTTAGTTATACAAGTCACCCTGAGCCTTAGGGGAAGAGCCCTGTAGACAGTTGATTCAATAAATACATAAATGGAAAAAATGTACCAGATGGCTGCTCTGCTCTGCCCGACATCCTGGTTGCTGTGGGTGGGTCGTGTGGGTACATCCTCATGCAGCTGTTTGGGGCATGGTTTTGGCCACATGGGATCTGATTACACATCTGCATGCATATGGTGGTGGGGTTATGGCTTGCCTTTGTTCCTTCAGAGTGGCCATGTGAATATAGTAGGACATATTAAACTCCATAGAACTACTGGTGGAGTGATCTCTGACACATTTCAGTCCCCAAATATCCACAGTGCACTTGCAGGAAATGATCCCCCTGAAGACAAGGTAACAGGGAAATGTTGGATATGTGCAGCCATTGCTGATAGGCAGCCACACGGGAAGGTGGGTCTTACATACTCGTCAACTACACACTAGAACCCCCTTTATCCCTCCGCCTTCCTGGAGGTCCCCCATGTAAAACGGGGGACCACAATGGAGGGGGCATTCTCGGTGGCCGTGCCGTGAGTCTGGAACTCCCTTCTGGAGGAAGCTCCCAGGCCCCAGGTCTGCTAGCTTTTTGCTGAGTCTGTAAAACCTGGCTGTTCGCCCAGGCCTTCGGAGGGGATGATGGGAGGATGGGGTAGTGGGGGGGGATGTGTTTTATCGAATTTTAAAATGATATTGTTGGTTTTATTTTTAAAAAAAATATTGTTGATACTCTGCTTTGTAAGTCGTCCCGAGATGCCATGGCATGACGGAGCAACTAAAAAATGTAAATAAATAAATAAATAATATGAACAACAAAC
Organism: Sphenodon punctatus; assembly: GCA_003113815.1. Lineage (NCBI taxonomy): Eukaryota > Metazoa > Chordata > Lepidosauria > Sphenodontia > Sphenodontidae > Sphenodon > Sphenodon punctatus. The sequence continues at coordinate 710,325 of QEPC01005936.1, forward strand.
ATAAACAACAACATATTTATTGTAGGAAACAATGTATAGCCTAACAATATATTTAAAAAAGAAACAATGAAACAGATAAGGGTAAACATATAAATGAACAATGGAAAAAACATTATTGACATTTTGGCAGTGCTATTGTTACAGGGCACCACTCCTGGACCCTCTACCCAGCTCCAGCAGTTGGTCTGGCCTGGAATAGATCATGGACCTGGTGCTGGATGTCCTGAATGATGTCCTGGATGTCCACAAGTATCAGGACCAGAAGGCCAGGGCCACGGAGCCCGCCCACTGGTCTGCTTGTAGTTCCTAAACTGTAAAAGGTTAGGATGAGCCGTGGTTACTGGTTAACATTTCGGTTTGTCTTTTGTCTCCATCAATTCAGGTAAAATTGCTTATCAATCTGTAAGCATCTGGAAAAGCAGTCAATCAAAAGCAGTCAATCTGTAAGCATCTAGAAAACAATGCAGTGATTACTAGAAGTCAGCATGGATTTGTCAAGACTAAGTCATGTCAGACTAATCTTATCTCCTTTTTTGATCAAGCTACTAGTTAGTGGATCATGGGAATTAGTCAGCTCTAATTTGCATGCAAACACAATTAGCCCCTTGCATGCAAATAAATGGTTCAGTTTTGTAGTTTAGTTTATTGTTGATAAAATGGCCACAGGCCTTAACAACATTCAAAACAGAAAATAAACAAACAAATAAAACTATTTAGACAAATTGTATGAAGGAGGCAGGTCAGACACAAAGTTTCAAAGATCAGTAGGTACAGTAAAATAAGCTTTACGAGTTTTAGTTGCTGCAACCAAAAATGTTGCACTCTGGAAGGAGATATTGGGGTCAAATCCCATAAAAAGATACACCAGCATGTCAGATTGGCTGCAAGGCAGTAGATCTGAAAACAATGGGGCAATAAGGCATTCACGGAGATCTCTTTACAACTGTCCATTGAAGAGAACATGCAACAGGGTCTCAATTATGCCCTGAGAACAGCCCTACAAAATCTGAGAATAGGGGATATTAGCCCTTCTGCCCTCTGTTATAGCTGATGGCAACAAAGAGAATCTCCCCAAGGTGAATATTTGTCTATATTTTAACACTTTAAGGAAATATAAATAGGATGTGCCTTTAGGATACAAAAGAAGTGACTGGTATACAGGCAAGATTCTCTGGTCATTCACAGCTGCTACGAAAGATTGCTTTTCTTGATCACTCGCTGTCTAACAAATGACAAAGCAGTCAAAAAGTTTAGGTCCAAAAGATGCTCTCTAGAAAAGCCCAGATGTTGGACTATAGAGTCCATCCTCTGTCCCCAGGGGCTGTCTTTCTTCAGAGTAAGGACAAGAGAGCATAAACTATTGGAAGGAGCAAAAATAATTTAATAATAAGGAATTTAGTTAAAGAAGCTACCGAGGGAAATCCAGTTCCAGCATGCATACGGGCTAATGGGGTACAGAGAGGGACATACAAGATTGATCATAAAAAAGCATTCTGTACTTTATCTAAGTCATCAATATAAGCCAAACCCCAGACTTGTACTCCATAAAGTAAATGGGGGCGTACTTTTGCTTTAAATATCTTCCTTATAGGAGCAACCATTTTCCCACCCATAGAAGGATATAATACACCTCGATGTAGCACGAGCATAACAGAATCCAGATGTACCTGCCATGAGGTGGATTGTGAAAAAACCAAATGGTTCAGATAAATGCTGGGGAGGAAAAGGAGCAATTTGTAAGCTATTTGTAAGTAATTTTCTGCTCCCTGGACAATATTTGTTTTCCTAGGGAAACAAGGGTTCCTGACAATAGGAAAACAAAACAGTAAACTTTGGAGCTGAGTTACTGAATTTTTGGGTCACTCACTCTGACCTGAAAAGAAGTTGGGCATGTTGCCCTTCACCCTGCTAACACTGTGTTTACTACAATGTTGGGCATTCACCTCTTTAGGGAAAGGGGAAAGCTTAGCTATTGTACTTTTAGCAAGCTCCCCATTACACTTTCCCTAAACATAAGTTTAATAACCCAAAGCTTGGTCCTTATCTATCAACTGATAAGCAAAGGGGGTGAGAACAATCATCTGTGTCACTCTGACCATGTGCATAATGGCGCCTCCATCACTCAAATGAGGTTTCTGAAGTTTTCCGGGTACCGGCCTTAATATATTCTCGCTGTTATTCAATATGTGTCCATGTAAAGGGACACCCCCCCCCCACCTCCACCCACCATGCCAGAACACCCATCCCCTCTGTCACGGATTGGAGGTCTGCACCCCCACTTTACCGGGACTCAGTTTCCCTCACGTAAAGCCCATTTGAATCAGTTTTCCTCTCTGCCTGATTCAAGCCTGCCACAGGGACAACTCCTTTGTCACCCAAGGGCCCGATTCTTCCCGTTTACAGACTCTTTAATCTCTGGGTTCACAAGAGCTTGAGAACTCTTGTTGCTCACTTGTATTCCAATGTTAGACACAGACACTTCTTCTTAAAGATAAGAAGTAAGTTTATTGATTACATAAGCAAGATTGTTGATACAGAGTGGTTACTAGAAATCAAAGGTAAATATAATGCATTCCTAACCTATACTGGTTGAGTTCCTAAATAAGCATCTTACCCTACAAAGGCCCATAAGTTCTTCTCAGTCCTTGATATAAGTGACTGGGTCTTCAGCCTTAGAGTTGCTAGAAAGCAAAGTCCCCTCTCTCAGTCCATGTCTTCCAGCCTTGTTTGCTGGCAAGATGCAGGATGCAGATGAGAGTGCTCAAAATGGCTCTGCCCAAGCGATAGTGAATCTGGCTTAATGGCCCTTGCTTATGTACCTTTCATGGTTTTTGACTCAGCTTTCCCGCTCATGACCCTGTGTCTTTCCTCACGTAGCCAACCCAGGCAAACATGAAGAACCATTTGCATCTCCATAGGGTTCCATCTGGCAAGGGTTGCCAATACACAATCTTTTAACTGTCCCTACTTCCTGGAGTTTGGTCAGTGTCACAGTCTTACAGTTTTAAATTGTAACATTACATACATATCAAACTGTTTCCTTCATATATTTACTAGACTTGTAGTTTACATGTAGGCCAGTATCACATGTGGGTGACCCTATGTTTCTCCATGACAGCCCCCCTGTAAGATAGCATGTGCAGTGGGCACGAGAGTCCTGTAACATGCTTAGACTGGTGTGTCCTGCTGGTGTGTGTAGGGATATGCAACCCCCTTTACCTCCTTTCCATGTGTTTGAATCCTATTAAAGTTAGACCTTTGGTTTTCCATACCCTCTGTCAGCCCCGTGGGGCTATCATGTTCACGTGTTTTCCACCATGTCATAGTGGAATGATCCTCAGGATTCAGTGTTTCTAGGTTCACTCTCTTGTAGGGGTATACCCTGAAGTGTCTATGTCCCTCTGCCCCGTGTTGCATGTGGGGTTCCTGTGGCCCATACCCTTCAAGGTACATCTGTAGGTGTTTGCATAAGACTGTGACAAATTGGTGGGAACGCCATGTTAACAACCTTTGTTCCCTAGTTACAAACTTTGGCCATGTTTCCAGATTGTCTGGCAGCCTATTTCTTATTGGCTGTATTTCTGTTTCCCATGTCATAACTTCTTTGTCTGATTTACCTGGGCTATCCAGACTGTAGATCAGAAGTATTATTAGGAGACAAAAGAGGGAGCGTGGAGTAAGTGTGGTACCTTTAACATTACTGAGCACCCCCCTTGTGTTGTCTGTGTAACTCTGCATTTGAAAACACTTTTCATCAGGAGCAATGCTCTAATTCCCAGTGGGTAGACTGTTGTCGTTTGCCATTCGCATTTCCCCCATGGCTGTGGTGCTGTGTGTGGATGTCTTTGCATTCAAATCAATCACCCAGCCAAAAACTGTTTCTGTGAAGGGGCTATTGTCAGCAGCCTTTGTTGTGCCCTGGCCCCAAGTTTTGTTTGTACCTCCAGGATCCTCTGGGTCCGTGTAACCATGTATTTCTCCTTCTTGGGAGTCTGGCTTTGTGACATGGGTGTGAGTACCCCCAGTGTCCCTTCAGACCTCCCCACGTAAAACTCTTGAGGACTGAGTTTACCAAGTGCAGCAGCTTGACCCTGGACACTCTGAACCATTTCCTCCCCTCCAGTCTCAACTTCAGCAGCTTTCCCCTGCTCCTTCTTAGGTAAGGCAGAGGCACGCAGTTCACTCTTAGACCCATGCTCCTGGCCTTTTATCCCTAGGGAAGAGACACTCCTCATTCCACCCCTCCATCCTGGGAAAGGTTTCCTGCATCTTCCAGCCTTCTCTTAAGGTAGAATCCTCCACCTCTCGACTTGCCTGTAACCCCTTGGGTTCAGTTAGCAGCTTCCCACCTTCTCGTAAGGTAGGAAAACAAACCTCCAGGCCATCCTGTAACCCCCTGGGTTGAGTAGGGGCGTCTGCAGCCTCTAACTCTCCCCCGGCGGTGGTTACTCGGTTTGATTCTGCAGGATTTGGTACCTCTTGTATAAGGTGGGATGCCAAGTCCTGGGCTTCAGAATCAGGATGACCCATTGGCTTCACTCCCTTCAGTTCCCCATGTGAGACAGGGATTTGCAGTTCACTCCCCAAGTCTTGTTCTCCCCTGCCTTCTGGCTGGTTTGGGGACTCCTCTTTGGGGTTTTCCTGACCCTGAGTGGAGTTTACAGGTTGGGGTGCAGGATCTTTAAGGCTGCTCGAGCCTTTCTGTAACCCTTCCCCTCCACTAGGGTTGTTCTCTGTCTCCCCATGTTCCAGGGGTAGAGGTGCAACTTGTTTAGGACTCACTGAGTCTTGTTGCCCCTCACCCTCCCTTTCTGGGTTGCTCTCTGGCTCCCCGTGTTGCTGGGATTGGGCTTTTTCCACCCTCCAATCCAGCATCCATTTGTTTATAGCATTCCCCACCAACATTTCATTTTGTGCCTTTCTGGGGAGTATGGTGACCTAGATGGGTCCTGGATGGGTCCATTCTAAATCTACAGTTGTTGTGGGCAGAATATCCTTGATTCCCATTGCCAGGGATACCACAACCTTTCTATGAGTGTTTATTTTATGTTTTGGGATCAAGTCCCCCCGTACCATAACCATGTGTGCCCCATTGTCTAATCTCCCACACAGTTTACCCCGTTAACCTTAGCAGGTTTTCGTAGCAACTGATCTCCTGTGGGTGGGTTAGGGATAATATAGCAATCATCAACACCTCTGGGGATGGGTTGAAGTACAGACAGTCGCACTAATCTCATCAGACTCCTTTTTAGGGCCATGAAACTCCCTTTTGGGGGGCAGTCTCGTACCATATGCCCTGTTTGCTTACAGTTATAGCACAGTCTTGAATCATTATTAGAGGATTGGGAGGTGTGTGTTCTTTGGAGTCTGGGTGATCCCTGTCTCCCCCCACCCCACATTCTCGTTTGGTTTGTTCTGGGTAAATTTTCCTTGCTCAGATTGTGGGGTTTTATAGAGATTCTGCTTATGGTAAGACCCCTGCTTGTTTCCCCTCCCCCCCCATTATTTGGCTTTCTTTCCTCATAAGCTAAGATAGCATTTTCGGTGAATGCATCAGCCCTTGTCCCTGCCTCTTTGAGATTTGTGATCTCCTTATTCAGCAGGTGTGCTTTTAAATTCGGGCTACACAAAGTATAGAACTGTTCAAGCAATACAGAGTTACTGATTTGTTCCTTAGTAGCATTCCCACATGCATCTAACCATTTTACCCCATATTGTTTCAACGTATTACAAACATCTAAATATGACATCCCTCTGTCTTCTTGAAGCTGCGTAATTTTTTCCGAAAGGTTTCTGGAGTGATCCTGTAAGCCTCAAGAATTGCCTTTTTGAAAGCATCAAAAGTCAGCACTGGATTCTCCTCCATTTTTGTGTTGTAGACCTCTTGCTTTTACTGGGAGTTTGGGTAACACTAATTTGAGCCACATCTCATTCGGGATCTGTTCTTAATGAAACACATGACGCACGGATGTGAAGTAATCATCTATGCATTGATTATCATCGTAGAGTGGAATCAATGGGGCATAGTCCCGAATTCTGCCTCCTGCATTGTTTCCAAAGGGTATTGTGGACTGGATTCCTGAATATGTCTGTATTTTCAGGAGAGCGAGTTGATGTTTTCGTTCTTTTTCTTCGTCCTCTCTCTCTCCCTGTTTTTCTTCCTGTTTTATTTTCTCCAATCTGAGCTCATGTTCCATTCTCAGTCTGACTATCTCGAGTTCAGGGTTTGAGCCTTGTCCCCCTGATTGCCAATCAGTTGGAAGGGGGTTTTGAGGCACGTTTGGCAGCACATCTCCATCTCCTGGTTGCTGGTCAGATGGAGAGGGGTTTGGAGGGGGATTTGCTGCCCCCGCTCCATTCCCATTCATTCCATTTGTGCTCATTTCAAACTCCTGTATCAGCTGCTTCAGTTGCTGTTTAGTTTTCACTTCTGCTTCAAGACCTCTCTTTCGGGCTTCCCTGCTCAGCTCTGACCTTCTCAGGTGATGAAAGTGCTTCGGGAGTCCTATTTTGTTTACTGTCCCTGGCTCGAAATTAAAACTAAAACAACAAACTCAGCACACTCTGTTCAAGAATCTGCTTATTCCACTCTCTCAGAGCTGAGTTCCCGACTCCTGGGACTTTCAGTCTCTGCAGGAATGGGATTTACTCCCCTCAGAGGATTCCAGTCACCTGGCTATGCTCCTCTACTTTCTACACATTGGTCCACAAACTGAGCTTGACCCTTCTCATTGGGTGCCACTGTCATGGGCTGGAGGTCCACACCCCCACTTTACCGGGTTCGAGTGACTCAGTTTCCCTCACGTACAGCCCACTTGAATCAGTTTTCCTCTCTGGCCGATTCAAGCCTGCTGCAGGGACAACCCCTTTGTCACCCAAGGGCCCGATCCTTCCCGTTTACAGACTCTTTAATCTCTGGGTTCGCAAGAGCTTGAGAACTCTTGTTGCTCACTTGTGTTCCAATGTTAGACACAGACACTTCTTCATAAAGATAAGAAGTAAGTTTATTGATTACATAAGCAAGATTGTTGATACAGAGTGGTTACTAGAAATCAAAGGTAAATATAATGCATTCCTAACCTATACTGGTTGAGTTCCTAAATAAGCATCTTACCCTACAAAGGCCCATAAGTTCTTCTCAGTCCTTGATTTAAGCAACTGGGTCTTCAGTCTTAGAGTTGCTAGAAAGCAAAGTCCCTTCTCTCAGTCCATGTCTTCCAGCCTTGTTTGCTGGCAAGATGCAGGATGCAGATGAGAGTGCTCAAAATGGCTCTGCCCAAGCGATAGCTAAGCTGGCTTAATGGCCCTTGCTTAAGTACCTTTCATGTTTTTTTTGACTCAGCTTTCCCGCTCATGACCCTGTGTCTTTCCTCACGTAGCCAACCCAGGCAAACATGAAGATCCATTTGCATCTCCATAGGGTTCCATCTGGCTAGGGTTGCCAATACACAATATTTTAACTGTCCCTACTTCCTGGAGTTTGGTCAGTGTCACAGTCTTGATTTGAGTTTTACAGTTTTCAATTGTAACATTACATATGTGTTCAATTGTAACATTACATATGTGTTGCTTCATATATTTACTAGACTTGTAGTTTACATGTAGGCCAGTATCACACGTGTGTGACCCTATGTTCCTCCGTGACACCCTTACCTACCCCTGTCCGTGTAAAAAGGGCCTATGTTACAACTATGTTCTAGCTTATATTGTAAGGAGCCCTGAGTCTCATGCTGTTAATGGCCCTAAGACTTTGGAAAAGGGCAAGATAAATAATAAAATAAAATAAAATAAAATAAAATAAAATATTAAATTAAATTAAATTAAATTAAATTAAATTAAATTAAATAATACCTTGCAACTGACGGATTTAAAACAGGAAACCACAAGCATCATGATTGGAATAATGTACCGAGGGGAGAGTTTCTTACAGGAACCCCAACCCTCTGTAGGCAACAATGGCTTGCATATTGCCCCCCACTAAGCCATGCCTTCCAAGTGGGCTATCAGGAAATGAAAGGACACCAGTGTTTTAAAGAAATAACTTGTTCATTAGGGGGACAGAAAAAAATAAATGGGCAAACAACCGGAATAAATACATGGTTACATCACTGGGAATGTATGGGTGTTTGTGATATATCAACTTAATATTAATATATTCTCTCTGATATTCAATGTGTATATGCAGCCACTTGGGGAGGTTGTACGCAGTTGGGGGTTTGTTGTCATCAATATGCTGATGACACCCAACTGTATATTTCTTTTTCAGGTGACCCAGGTCCTGCAGCCTAGTTGCTGTCTCAGTGTTTGGTGGCTGTGGGGGACTGGATGAGGTCAAGCCGATTGAAACTCAGTCCCGACAAGACAGAGGTGATACTGGTGGGTGAGGTCAATAAACTGGAAGGGTGGGGGCATCCTCCATTGGTTTCTCATGTGCGGAGTCTAGGGGTGCTTCTAGATTTGCAACTGCACCTGGATGTGCAGGTGTCAGCTGTGGCCTGGAGCACCTTTCATCAATTACATATGGTGAAGAGGCTCCGCCGATATGTATCATATTCTGATCTCCCCAGTGTCATCCAGGCATTCGTCACCTCGCATTTGTAATGCACTCTATATCGGGCTGCCCTTGGTGATGGCCCAGAGACTGCAGCTGGTGCAAAATGCGGTGGCTCACCTGCTTACTAGGGTGGGCCACAGGAAGCATATTAAACCAGTGCTCCAAGCCAGTGCTCCAAACCAGTGGCTGCCTGTTGTCTTCCGGGCCCAATTCAAGGTGCTTGTTTTGACCTTTAAAGCCCTACATGTCCTGGGCACCACTTATCTGAGGAACCTCCTCACACCTAGGTCCCAGGGCAACCCCTGCGGTTATCGGGCAGCATCCTCCTGGAGGTCCTACATTATCAGCAGGTCCTGAATGACAGGCAGTTGTTCTTGGCATCTGCTCTCTTGCTGTGGAACGTGCTCCCGGTGGAATTTCGCCCCAGCCCGGAACTCCTTGTCTTTCACCAGCAATGTAAAACCTGGCTTTTCTGCCAGGTGTTTGGTGGGAGGGAGGGGAGAGTGCAGTGGATTAGGTGGGGTTTTGACTGGGTAAATTATTCTTTTGTACAGTCCTGCTTTTATTGTGATAATATGATAATGATTGTGTTTTAACTATTTATGAATTGTTTTCATTTTCTTTATTGTTTTATATTGTTTTATATATTGAATTTAATATTATTAATGATTGTTGGCTGCCTTGAGTTGCCATTTGGCGAGAGGGGTTAGATATAAATAAATAAATAAATAAATAAATAAATAAATACGTGGTTACATTGTGGGCACCTAACCTTCTTCAGCAAGGACCTCTGCACATCCCACAAAACATTATCTGGGCTGGGAGGTTGCATAGGNAATAAATAAATAAATAAATAAATAAATACGTGGTTACATCACCAAGGGTGGGTGGGGGTAGGAAAATATCAACTTAAATATGGGGTTACATCCAGCAGGGGGGCGGCTGAGGCATAATATGAAGTAATATTGCTGGGGGGAAGTGAACTAAAATATGAGGTTACATCACAGGGGCAGGTTGGAATCCATCAAAGACAATTCCAAGGGAAGGGGAGCTTTCAAAGGAAAAATGTTGTTATATCACTGGGGAGAACAATGGGATCAGGCAGTACGACCTCTCCCCCTCCCCCATCCCCTTCTTCCACCACCAGGCCTTGGCTGATTTGTGGTAAGTAGTGACGTTGCTGCTGCCGCTGCCTCCTCCTCCTCCTCCTCCTCCTCCTTGGGCTCAGAGGTGCTGCTTGCAGTGGAATTGCAGGTGACAGGATGTTCCTGCTGCTCTTTGTGATGTGGAGGGCAGGGAGGAATGGGGAAGGCTGATGGTGAGATGGGATTGGGCAGATGGATCTCAGTTGGAGTGTGGTCAGGAGGTGGACCTGTGGGTCTGGGGCTCACCCCAGAGCAGTTGTAATGGCTGCTGAGGTGTTCCCCACATGGTTGAGGAGGGTGTGCTGTGTGCCTACTGACAACTCCAGAAGGCTGCGCAGGGCACAGCCCTCTGCCACCTACACATGGCAGCCTGCCTACAGTTCTGTGATTAGCTGGTCCCACTGGAAATCCTCCTGGCAGCATTCCAAGTGGGCCTCAAACTGCACTCGCTCTTCTCCCAAAGGCCAATGAATGCCCAGACCTCCTCCTTGGTCCAGAGGGGGCTTGAGGGGCTACTCATGACAGGTGGGGGCCTGGGAGGTACAAGGGGGGTGCCCTGGCGGAAGGGAAAGGGGGGGAACGTGCCAGGCCATAACACAGCACACGTCTCCTGCCACAGGACAGAGGTCCTGAACTGACCACCACCACCCCAGTCGAGGACCTCCAGCCCAGCACATCCCAGGGGCACGGCCCAAAGCGCAGCAGCAAGAGTGAGGTGAGTGTGAGGGAAACCACCTCCGCAGGGATGAGAGGACCACACCCCAGGCCCGGCAACATGGTCCAGGGAAGACAGGGCAGGCGGCGGCCACATAAACCGGTTCCCCGTCCCTGCAGGACAGCTCCCAGACAACGGAGCACTGCACCACCAGGACGACGGACGAGGAGGGCCCCCCAGACAGACAGGTGAGCAGAAGGGAACCCCAGGGGGAGAGGGGGGCAGGCCCCTCAGGCGAATATAGGGGGCCAGCAGGACCCAGAGAAACCCCTAATGCACAGCTGCCAACAGGACATGACCATCACCATGGCTACCACATCCACAGGGCGGGCCCCATGCCACCAAGCCAGTCAGCCCCCCACACACGGGTCCCAAAAGGGGAAGTCCTGGTCAAGGCAGGAGATCATCTTTAATCATCTTTCATTTTATACCCCGCACTCTCCTGCCCAGGGCAGCTTGAGGCGGCTTACAAATTCATAATATGCAATATACAAAAATGGTGCACAATACACCAAGAACAAATCACATTTCAGTAACTAATAAATTCTCCTAACAATGTCATCAGCCCCTCCCACCATTAACAATAATCTACATCAGTCTTGACATAAAGCAGCAGTACATCATAATCCTCTCTATCATTAACAAGTAATCCTATCATAAGGCAACAATATATCAACAAATTCCTCCCATCATTAACAACTATTATATCAATCCTAACACAGGATGGTAACACAACATCATATCCCTTCCCAACATTACCATCCTCCCCATATAGTAACAACTAAATACATTCAAATACATGGTAATAAACCCCCTTGACAAAGCTCCACCACTTAAAATGTTCCCTGCTTTCATGAGGAAAACATTCCACCTTTCTTTACCACTCCTGTTTCCACCAGGGGAAGTATTATGTCTCCTTCTCCACCCCTCTCTCACCAGGGGAGAGATTCTTTCCACCTTTATAAAAAATATAGGCCTATTCCTCCCACACAATACCCCCTCCACCTCCACCGAAGGGCCCTGCCGAAGGGCACATGCCCCAGCACGTGCCTCCAGCCTCCCCCGATGATATGGGCAGTGGCCTGGAAGTTGCTGTATCCCTGCCCTGCCCCTGCAAGGGGGGGGGGGGGAAAGAGAGAGG
>QEPC01005936.1:721929-739702 GCA_003113815.1 Sphenodon punctatus
GGGGGGGGGGGGAAAGAGAGAGGATCCCATGGCCCCCAACTGGAAGAAACGGGGACCCCATCCCCCTATACCCAGTACCGGGTGAGTCCATGTCCATAGGGTCCATAGGGAGGGGGGAGCTGCTGTACCCCTCATGCTGCTGCTGGCCATGCCATCCTGCTCCCCAGGCTCTGCTGTGCCACCTCCGTCCTCCCTCTGGCCACCCCTGATGATATGGGGAGCAGCCCAGAAGTTGCTGCATCCCTACCCTGCCCCCACAAAGGTGGGGGGGAAGAGAGAGGATCCCCCGGCCCCTTATCAGCTGGAAGAAATGGGGACCCCATCCCCCTATACAAGATACCAGGTGAGTCCATGTCCATAGGGTCCATTGGGTGGGGGAGGGGGAGCTGCTTTACCCTGCACGCATGCTGCCGCTGGCCATGCCATCCTGCTCCCCGGGATCTGCTGTGCCACCTCCTATGTGCCGTAAATTTTCCTTTGGCACTCTGGGAGGCGGCGGCAGAGACCAGGGACTTCTTATGCTTGGGGGGGCCTGAAAGAGTTCAGCACGACCTGGTGCGCAGCTACAAGACCAGACAGGTCTATGAAGCCATTGTCCAGGAGATGCAGTGGCAGGGGTACAATAGGAATGTCACCCAGTGTGCCGCAGGCAAAGGACTTGAGGTCCGGATATAAACATATCAAGGACAACAATCTCAAGTCTGGCCAACCCATGCACACAGCCGAGTTCCAGGAGGAGCTGGTCAAGTTCCTCTGCATGGACGGGGACATCGTGGCCTCCTGCACACATGGCAGCGCCTTTGCCAGGGGCAGATGCAGGGCCAGCATGCAACACACACACCAACTGACCCCATGGAGCATGGGGGGAGGTGCCCCTGGTGAGGCCAGCCAGGAAGCTGGAGGGGACAACCCTGTCCCATGGGGGAAGGAGGCACCCCAGGGATCCGAGCGTCGGACCACCACACTCCTTGCATGCCCCCAAAACCCACAGGTCTATCAGCCACAGGGACAGGGGGCATGTGCAGAGCAAGTGGAGACCCGGGATGGCCCCCAGGAGGTGGAAGAACAGGATCCAGGTACGATTGCCCGAGCAGGGCCAGGTGCTGGGGAATGGCCTGGACGGAGGTGCACACTAATGGCCCCCCATTCCATTGCAGCACAAGGCATCCTGGAGGTGCATGAGGAGGAGGAGGAGGAGGAGGACAAGGATGAGGAGGATGAGGCAGGCTTGGCAGCTCCCTCACCACCAGGTGGACGCCCCTCCACGGCTGGGCACACAGGCCAAGAGGCCACAGGGGGGCTGGGTGCAGAGGGGGGTGGAGGCACAGGGTGGGGGGCACTTGGGGGCATGCAACCACAACCACCAGGGCCCAACAGGGGTCGGGGTGTCGGTGGCAGGTGGGAGGGGCTGGTGGGCCTACAGTGGCCCCCACAGCACACCTGACTGTCACAGGCCCCACCCATGCTGATCAGCTGCCAGGGGGCCATCTCATGAGAGGCCAGGGCTGTGGGAGCCCACAGGGGAGGGCTGATGGGAGCTTCCATACTATGGGGGCTGCCCCACCAGGTACCCCGGGACATGCAGTAGCGGACAGCAGGGAACACAGGCTGGAAGCACTAATGTGGTATCCATCCTCCTGTTCATAGACCAGGCACCCACCCGCACGAGGGGTGCAGCTGCTGGCAGCGTGGAACAGAACTGGGATGTACCGGCCAGGAACCGGCACCGGAGGGAGGACCTTGGCAGGGAGCTGCTGGAGGAATCACAACAGTTAGCCGCAGTGCACTCCCGGGAGCTCGCCTTCACCAGGGAGCTCATCAGAGGGGAGGGGGAAATGGACCAGGAGATCCTGACTGCCTTGATGGCCCGGTCCTGCACCGAGCACCTCTGGGACAGGTGCCAGGCTACCACCCTACAACACAAGCAGTGGCGTGCCTGTGACGGGCTGGAGGGTCAGGCTGCATGGCTCATGGACCTCATGGGGGAGGCCATGAAGGCCCTGCAGCTTGACCCCCAGTGCAACAGGCCCTGCCATGCCGTGGAATGAGGGTCAGCGGACGACCAACACCATGACAGCTTCCCACTGGTGCAGGTGCCCCCCCGTTGCACCTCAACCACTCGTGGTTCCCCCAGCAGCAACCTTACCTGGTCCTGGTCCATGGGGTCCCCCTCCCCCACATAGGGCAACAGGACCTGCTGGCAGGGATGCCCTTCCAGCTCACACCCCTCGTGGTCCCACCCCCGCTGCCACCCCGACCCCTTCACCAGGAAGCGACATCCGCACCCCAGAACTGGGAACCCCAGGACAACCAACTGCCCATGGTGGCTTCCTCATCCCCTCTGGTAAGGATTCAGCACCCCGGGCCCTGTGGGGTGGTGGGAACTATGGGGGGTCTGGATGGAGGCGAAGGGGCCCCACATAGGGCACCGCCCCATTAGGGAACCCAGTACAGAACCTGCATCAAGCACACGCACCACAGGAGCCATGGAGCCATCTCCATGGTGACCGTCAAGTGTAATTACTCTGGTGAGTATGTCTGGCCTGTGCAGGGTCCGTACCACCATGGGAGGGTTGGTACAAGGGCCCCCTTTATAGGTGGTTGTTCCACGTTACGTGTTATGCTCATGTGGGCATAGGGGGCTCCTTGGGTGACCAGTGCACCCCCAGTGGCATAGGCCTCGGCGTGGGACAGAGATAGGTGCACATGACGATCGCTTACCCCATTCTTGTTCCTTCTCACAGGGGTCGTCAGCAGAACCAGGATGGAGTGGCCAGTGGATGACCGGGGGGGGGGCATCCAGTCGGCGATCCCTGTGGTCGGCTGCAGCTAGGGCTCGCTGGCCTGTGAGCCCCGGTGGTGCAGGCAAGAGGGGACGTGGGCACCCCCGAAGTTAACTATCCCCTCCCATTGTACGCACCCCCCACCAATAAAGAGCTGTTGAATGTACACCTCGCTGTCGCTTACTCTGTCCCGGGACAGGTGGGGGGGAAGCTGAGGGGGTGTTCTGGGGGTTCCATGGTGGGGGGGTGAACTGTATAGTGCCCGGGCAGACACTGGGGCCCAATCCGGTAAGGCAGCAGCCAGTTGCAGTGGCTGGAACTGGTGTACACAGACCCATCACTGGCGGGCCGGTGAGGGGCGGCAAGCAGGGTACTGTGGGGTCTGCTCACCCCATGGCAGACAGCAAGGGGAGTGTGCACACAACCAGGCAGCCCCCGGTACCCAGTTCCTGGACCCCCATCACCCACACACGGCATGGAGATAGGGCTGTGGTTCACAGGTACTACCCAGCTTTATTGAAGGGGTTCACAGGACTATGGACATGGGTGTGGGTCAGGCGCTTCCTGGTGTTCGGCTGCCTGGGCAGTGATGTGGTGGCAGATGGTGTCCCTGTTCTCCTCTGAGATGCGCTGGAACGCCCCTCCCTGGGCATGTTGGTACAGTGGCACAGGACTGGCCCTGTGTACTGGTGGTGGGTTGTCCAGGGCAGTGCCTCTGTATCACATACATTGTGCAGGATGCACATGGCCAGGATGAGGATGGGGGTGTGGTCCAGGTCGAATTGGCTCCTGTTCATCAGGAGGTGCCAGCGCATCTTCAGGAGCCCAAAGGCCCACTCTACCATGCTGCGTGTGGACAAGTGCTCATTGAACAGGCAGTGGTCAGGGTTGCGTGTCATTGGATAGGCCCACATGAGCCACGGCCTGAGTGGGTAGGCAGGGTCCCCTATCACAACAGGGGCCATGGGAACCCCTGCTATCACACAGTACAGGTTGGGGGCGATCTCCCAGTCGAACATGCATTCATAGAAGGGGGAGGCACACAGGATATGTGCATCATGGCTCCGCCCCGACTGGCCTGTGTGCACATCTATAAACAGGCCCCTATGATCCACCACGGCCTGCAGATTGATGGAGACAGTCTGTTTTCAGTTCATGTAGTAGATCTTTGCAGGAGGGGGTCATATGATGGGGATGTGGGTGCTGTCAATGGCCCTGATGCAGTGTGGGAACCCCATTTCTTTGGTACCATGCATCACCTCCTCAGGGTCATGGAGCTGGATGACCTGCTCCAAGAGGAGCTCCATGAGCAGGTCACACACATCATGGAGGGCCCTGTTCATGATGTTGGTGCCCATCATGAACTGCTCCCCCACAGTCCTACAGCAATCGGGAGTGGCCAGTCGCCACACCACCATGCCCACATGCATCCCTGGTGGCAGTGGGAAGCACATGTTCATCTCCCACCTCCAGAGGTGGGGGTTGAGGAGCTCCCTCAAGCGGATCAGGAGGGAGCGGGGCATCTTAAAGTGGTCCGACCATTCCTCGTCCAACCAGGTGGCCAACATGTTCTCCCACCAGTCGTTGGTGCAGGAGCACGACCAGTGCTGTTGCAGGGTCGGTAGGGTCACGCAGCGGGCGTACACATTGAGGGTCCATCGGGCCAGGACAAGCTGGCCTTGCTGAGACATCGCGGAGCCCAACAGGGCATGGTGTCAGACGGCTGCCCGCCTCACCCATCTCATGATCAACGCCCTCCTAAGGTTTGCTGCCCTCCACCGCCATGCCCCCAGGAGGATGGAACCTTGACCTGGCAGGCAGAGCAGGGCTATCTGCTGTTTCAGCATGCATAGCAGTAGGAGGGCTGTGCCCAGGAGTCACAGCAGCACATCCCTGGGCTGTGGGTACTCATCCCACGGCAGCATGGTTCCACAGCTCGCCACTCCCAGCCACCCCCCGCTGGCACGTGCCCTGGCCGCAGTGTGGCCTGTGTCCCCGGCCCACTCTCCCTTGGTATCGCAGGTGCTCCTCTGTGTCCACCCAGCTCAGTGTTGCTGTTCTCTGTATGCTGCTCAACCCCGTGCTGCAGCCACTCTACCCCGTGCCTGATCGCCTGCATCAGGTCGGTTATGTTCGTGTAGCCCAGTGGGGGCAAGGCACCGATTGGCGCTGCACTGGGGGTGTGCTGGGAATGCCACCGGTTGCCGGGCTCAGCTGATCATCCCTGTGAGTGAGCCAGCTGCATGCCTGCCGGGGGGGATGGGACCGGACACACCCCAGGGTACCGCTGCCTCCGCAAACGCACTACAGTCCCCCCTGCCAAGGCCCACCTTAGCATGCTGAAGCTGTTCACGGTGTGGATACAATGCCTGGTTCGGCTTCTTGGCCTGGCACGGTGCCCGGCCATGGCCTCCCTCATCTCTTGTCACCTGTGCTGCATCCCTTCTCTTCTGTGTATGGGTTGTGGTACCATGGCCCCAGCGGGCCAGCCCATCTTTGGCATGCAAGGCCGCCTGTGGGTGAGGGTAGCCACTTGTTATGTGCTCATCCCAGTCACTGCAGCCCTCCATCTCCCGTCTGTTGCTTCTCTGAAGCGGGCCCAACTGCTGCCATGGCTGGTCATTTTGCAGGGCCCTCAGCCGGGGATGTACAGGAGGGGTGGTCACCCTGTGCAGACATACTGTTGGCAGCCCTTTGGCTGAGCCCCAACGTGCAGCTGTTGGTGGGTGACTCCCTGTCGGTGGAGGATGGCTTTCAGCTCCTGTCATGGTACATGTGGATGATGGGTCACCAGGTTGGTGCCCCAGCATGCCGGGGCCATTTCCTCCAGCTCGGCTTTGCCCCCCTGTGCCAACCTCCTTGGGGGCACCCGGCCGCCGTTGTCGTGCTGTGGACCACTCTGGAGTTAATGGCTGCTCGCCTGCTGATGGAGCGACCCGGATTCAGCCTCATCTTGTTGTCCGGGGGTCCCCCTGTTACTGCCCTGTACACTGGAGGCCTCCTGCATGCCAGCGGCATCCCACGCATACCCTCAGATGTGGGGGCCCTCCTGTGGGACCTGGGCTTGCTGTCCCCCAAGGTTGGTGGCCCGCTCTGGACCAGGGGCCCCTTCGATCAGTGAGGACCTTCCAGCTCTGTAGGCTGTGGCCACCGGAGTGGATCTGCTCCTTCCCCACTTCCTGGTGGATGCTCATATGCACTCCCGAGGCTTCCGAAGGGGCTTGTTCACCTGGGAGGGTCTAGCACAGCGGTTGCCACTCTGGGAGCACTCACCGGACTGTCCATGAGCAGCCCCTCGCTGTCACCTGCTCTCAGCCACCCTGGTGCCCTGGATGGTGCATTGCCCACCCCCGTCTCCCCGTGCCACTGATCATGCTGTGCACTGCTGTCTGCTTCGCTGATGGCTGCCACAGGGTTCACTGGACCTCATCTCCCCCTCTGGGTGACCGCTGCTCCTTCCCGCTGAGGCTTCCCTGGTGCCCTCTCCCGCTATCCACGGGCAAACCTGTGCCCTCCTATTATGCTTCTCTTGCCCAGACGTGGGTCTACCTGCACCCCCCTGCTCTACCTCTCACTGCTTGGGGGACCCCGTTCCCCAGGCGCCAATACAATGCTGTTCTGCGGTGGTCTGTCTGGCCTTGCTTCTCTTGCTTCTGTGGCAGCTGGGTTCCCCCTCCCCTCGGTGGCCATCCTGCCCCCATCTGTGTGGCTGTGTGCTGGGGGTGTGCTTGGTGTGTACTGGTGGGCTCTGGGCCTGTGGGGTGTGCGCCGGTTGTGTGGTGTGTGCTCCCCTGGCGGCTTCCCTGCTGGGAGCTGCTGCCTGGGCTTGCTCAAGGGGTGGTATTGGCAGTGGGCAGTTGGCCAGGCACCCCCTGGACGTGCCTGTGCATTGGTGTGGCCCTGCACCTCCCCTCCGCTGCCACCCCCTGTTGGTGCGGGCCATCTGTGGTGGCGACAATGGATGGGTGGCGGCGCCATGGGCGGCTGAGCATGAGTAGGGGTTGTGATGGCTCCGGGCTTTGGCCCCTATGATCCCCCTTTTTGCAGGGGTCCGGGTGCTCTTCCGGGTGGTGTCTGTTGGCGTGTGGAGTGTGCCCCTGGTGCTGATGCTGCCCCCGGCTTTCCCAGGGCCCATTGGTGCAGGTGTGCCCCTTTGTCCTGTCCCGTCTCTCATGCAGCTACTGTTTTCGTGCTCCTGGTGATCTTGTGCCTGGGTGCGATGGTGCAGCAGCTGGAGCGGGCGGTGTGGGACATGCAGGCAGCGGGCAGCCTGTTCGATGGCATCCATGAGTGTGTTGCCTGTTTGCTGGGCACTGTGCCTGTGTCCCCCCATGGGGGGTTCTGTCCCTTGGTGCCCGGGGCCAGCTCTGATGGCTGTCTCCTCTCCCTCTGTCCCATTCAGTGCAAGCCATGATCGCGGAGTGGACCCAGGAGTAGGGGGAGTTGTTGGAGCTCCTCCTGCATGTCTTGGAGCAGCTGCACTGACTGGACTACGTGCAGGCTGAGCGCTGGCACCGGGCATGGGGTCACTGGCCCTATTATTATTATTATTATTAACAAACATTTATATAGCGCCAGCAGTGTACCTGGCACTTTACAAGTAATAAAATAGACACGGTCCCTGCCCCTAGGGCTTCCAACCTGAGAGACAGGAGCTGGGGGAGAGACTTAGGAAGGGGAACAGAGGGAGAGACAAGGGGTCTAACGTTCATGAAGATGCGAGGTCTCAAGTGCACGTACTTGGCTTGGTTACGATGAGAATGACAGCAGGCAGGTCCATGTTGCAAGGATAAGGATAAACTGATGTAGGTATGGGAATAGTGGCTCAGCAGGATAAAGAGTCAGTCAGAGCAGAGCAAAAGAGGTGAGTTTTAAGGAGAGATTTGAAGGTATGAAGGGAGGGGGCAAGGCGGATGTGGACAGGGAGGGAGTTCCAGGCATGGGGGGCAGCAAGTGAGAAGGGACGAAGGCGCTTAGGGGAGCAGGGAAAGCGTGGAAGGGTGAGAGAAGGGACAGAGGAGGAGCAAAGTACACGGGCTGGAGTATGGAGGGCGATAAGTGCAGAGAGGTACGGGGGAGCAAGGTTGTGAAGAGCTTTATAGATGAAGAGTAGGAGCTTGTGCAGGATTCGTTCAGGAAGGGGAAGCCAGTGAAGCGAAGAGAGGAGGGGCTTCACATGGTTGAAGCGACTGGCGAGGTAGATGACCCTGGCAGCAGAGTTTTGGACAGAGATATGGGGAGAAAGGTGAGACCGGGGAAGGCCAGTGAGAAGGAGGTTACAGTAATCGAGGCGAGAGATGACCAGAGCATGAACAAGAGTTTTGGCAGACGAGACAGAGAGAAAAGGGCGAATCTTAGCAATGTTATGGAGGGAGAAGCGACAGGATTTAGCAACAGAGTCAATGTAGGGTTTAAAAGAAAGGGGTGAGTCAAAGATGAAGCCTAGGCTACGGGCTACGGCTACGGGCTTGGGGGACAGGCAGGACCAGGTGTTGTCCGGGTGTTGTCCTGGGCCTGCCTCTTCTGGCACCAGCTGCCCCTTCAGTTGCCCCGTCCCCCTTCCCTGGCCTGTTGTTGTTGCCCCCAGTTGCTGGTTCCCCCTTTCATTAAAAGTGTTTGTGTTCCTTCTCGGTGTGTCCGTGTTGTGCTTTGCTTTGACCTCTTCCCTTGTGCGAGTGCCTCTGGGGAGGGGGGGATGTTGTGGGGTTGCCTGTGTTGTGTGAGTGCCTTTCCCTCCCACCCCCTGTGCGCTGTATGCCTGTCCCTGTGTGCTTCTGTTGCCTGCTGTGTGTGGGTCACTCTTCTGGGGCGGGCGCTTTCTGGGCTCTGTGCCGGGGCTGTGTGGAGCCAGCTCCTTTGTAGCAGCTGTCATCCCATCTCCCTTCCTCCCACCCCACCTGCACGGGTCCTGGCAGCTCGGTGGTGGGGCCGCGTTGCGCTGCTTCGTTTGCCCTTCGTCTGCCATGTTGTGCCATCGCTGTGCCAGATGGGGCTTCCCTGCCGGTCCTGGCTGTCAGTGTAGTTGCACGGGTGTTTGCTGGGTGCTTCCCGGGATGGGTGTTTGACCTCTGGGTGTTTTCAGCCCCTCCCCTTTCCTTCCCACAACCCCCTGCGGCGCTGTTTGTGTAACTGTCTCCCTGCTTGGCACCACCGGGTGTTCGCTGGGTGTGATCACCCTTCGCACCCATCTCCACGCATTGGCACTGCTGCGCTGTCCATGTAAAAACAGCCTAAGTCTAGCAAAGATTTGGAATATTTATCACTCTAAGTCCCCAGCTTAAAGCATCCTGAATAGTATCTCTTATTTCAGCAATTAAGGCACATCAATAATCATCTACACACCACTAGGCATTTCACTTTGTTAGGAGTTGTTGAAAATGAGGTATGATTTAATTAAAACAACAATGTAAAGGAGAAAACTGCCTGTAGATGAGAAAACTGTAGAGAGCAAATTGTTTTTAAAAGCCAGTTAGAATATTGGAGGGAGGTATTTAATGTTGTGTTTAACCATAATTCACCTTAATTCGTTTAAACTAGACCTTTATTATCCTTTTTGCCTATACTTGTTAATGTCACTATAATTCCTTCAAACCCTTAAACCCTTCTATCAAAATGAAAATTCACAAACATTTACTGCATTTACAGAATTGTTAGCAACTCCATAAAGTTACCTTGGCATCATTTTGCTTCATGTCGTCCAAAAGTGGCACTTTTACTAAAAATTATCTTTTTCCTCCTCACATGCAAAAGAAAAAAATATATTTCATCAACCTTTCATTTACTTTGATTATACAAATTCCAAGGGGCATGTTTACAAATATTTTGTGTGTGTGTCTTTTTCACTATTTGCATTCTGAATCTCTTGCTTTCCGGGTTTCCATGGCAACTCTTGTAAGGCTTGATCATTAGAAAGAAGTTCTGTTTAATTGATCTCCTAATGTATTGCTTAATAGTAACTGTTAAGCAGTCTTTTGTTTCCAGGTCATATTTAGGGTTCGCATATTTGCATAAAAACATTTCATTAGCTGAAACCAATCATTATTAGTAATTTTCTTCCTTTAGTTTTAAATAACTAAACCCTCATTGATGTTTTCTGAACAGCAAATATTTATAGCTTGTAGAATTGTCTCTCTGTGAGCCTGGGTGCTTTGTTTCCTAGAGCAGCTAGGAAATTACAGAGTATTCAAATTTTGATCAAAGAAAATAAAAAGAAGGTGTTGAGCTGAAGCGTACCCACAAAAATGGGTATACCCAACAAATTTCAGGTACCCAAGTAAACTTGACAACATCTGGTACCAATCTCTACCCAACTGCATCCCAGTCCAGGCACCTGATGTCCCAGAACGTTGACTTCCTGTCCTCAAATACCAACTTCTGGTATTTTTTTAAAAAAAGTATTATTCTGTACCAATATTTCAACTTCAAACACCTATTTATTGATTTTCTGTCCCAGAAAGTACACTTCTAGTCCCAATAAGTAATTTTCCAGTCTCAGATAATAATTGACTTCCAGTGCCAATTATTATTATTTTAATTTCCATCCCACTTTTTTGGTTTTCTGACACAATATCCATAATCAGAAAATCAAAAAAATGGTACCAGAAGTTACCAACTTTGGGGGTTTCTGGGTACCCGATGTGATACCCCAAAATGCGGATAGTACTTGTGGGTACTAAAATAAGTACCCATTTCAGCTGTAAGACACTTCCTTCCAATTAAAATAGAAATAGAGTGTGATAACTACAAGCCACAATCACTAGTGAATGGGGAAGTTACAAAACATTGCTACCTTGTACATTTGTGAATAGCCATAGAGAAGCTTAGAGATAGTCACTGAGATGAGATCGTTTCCCCCAGTTTCCCCCCTTGGCAGTAACAAGATACAGCTGAAAGTGCACAGTACACGTTTAAAGCAAGAAATAATATGTATGAAAGGCTTGTGGAGCTGAATAAATAGCTAACATGATCCTCTGGCTGCTTAGTGTTGATGCGAGCTCTTAGCACCAGTTTGAGTCTCATTCATTTCCCTAGGACTGATGCTAATGTTACGGGCTGACTAATCTATCGGAGAAAGTGGACGGTACATACACCCAGCCTTTTAGTTGGTACCAGGGAGCAAGAGTGTCCCCTCTCCTCAACCCGCAGTGCAATGCCCAGTTTAGGACTCAATACAGAGAAGGACTTGAGGACTTTTGTCCATGCAGTGGAGGGGGAGAACACTTTGGGCTGGGCATGTCAGTGTTAAGAGCTAAACAGCTGAGGATCACGCACAAAATTTAATTTTTTATATCATACAATAGTAAGAGAATTGGTGAAATCTTGACCTTGTGAAGTCAATGAAGACTCACTTTTGACTTCAGTGAAGTCAGGATTTAATTCAAACAGTTTTATAATTGAGCCCTTATCTAGGCGTTAAGGTTAGAGCTGAAACAAGTATCCAAAATGAATACCAAATTTGACAAATTTTGGCATAGATGTTTTTAGTGAAGTGGATATGAAGTGGGATTGCCTTTCTGGTTTCAATTGTGGGTTCAAATCTTTGTTTTTGTTTTTTGGTCACCTTAGTATTTCAACATTTTATTTTCAGTATTTTATTCACTTTGGTCTAATGGTATTGGGTACTTCATTCATCTTGGCAGTACTCTTTGGTGAGTAGTTTTAATTTTTGAATGTGGATGTGATTGGTCAAAATGCAAAACGTTCACATTAAAAAATTAAGGACATAAGACATGCCATACCAGGTCAGTAAAAACAAAAGGCGGACCCAAACAATAGTCCTAACAAACAAGGAATGAAATAAACAAACTATCAAAGGACTATCAAAAATATAAAATTATCATCAATTCACTGGTTTATAAATCTTTCAATAAATTATAGAAAAATGCAGCTGCAGGTAGTATCTGCTTCCCCTCTTCTCCTGCCCTATCAATAAAATAAATTACACCAGTGTGACATCAGTTTGAGCGAGAGCAGCATCAGGTCTGTTGTGCGTATATGGATTTTTTCACCGATCTTGCAGGATCGGTATTTGTGTTTTATTCTTCAAGAATTAAAGCCACAGTCGGCTACCTACTTACTGCAGAATGGTCAATGGGGCTACTGTGCAGTAAGTGGTTTGAAATGTGCAGCCAAAATCTAACTCTGGATGAGTTAAAGCTGTGAAAATTTTCTCCAGGTATACCATTAAAATACTTAACCTTCCACTGGTGCAACACTTTTCAACATTTTCCCTCTAAAACTAGCTAATGTGGAACAAATTGTTTCAAATGATAACATCCTCTGACCACAGCCTATATATATATAGGTTACTAGGGATAATCACAGCATCACTGTAAGCTTCAGAAAATGTAATTAGTGCATAAAATCTTTCCCTTTTCCCCCCTCTTGCATCCTTGACCTCTGCGTGTCTTTGTAGAAACTCTAATAGCATTAACATTATGCTACGATTAAAAAGCTAGACAGCACAACAATGCTGCTTGACAAGATATTTTTACAATCCTTTTTGATGTCATTCTGTTTGGATTGACTGTCCTTTGAACTCTTGCAAATTAAGTAGATGTTCCGTGTATGTATCCTCATATGGTATCGCTTTGTGGTATCTGTTAGGTCTTTTCTGGTTTATATTGGTTTCCATTTATCTTAGCACCTATAATTTTGTTAAACAGCAGTTAATCATGCATTACATGGATTTTACCATGCTGTTTAATCACTGGATTTTCTGTTACTATGAATGTTTAAATGAATATTTCTAATTATCTGTGTAAAAATTATGCAAGTTGAATGGTTAAAAATGCATGTGGTTTTATTTCTTGAACTGTTTCCATAAACTATCTGCAGAATCAAACCTTTAAAATGTATGCAATTCCCAAATGCTACTGTTTATTATCATAGTAACAATTACAGCATAATAATTGTATACTGTAGTCTCGTTACCAATTAGTACTCAGCCACAATAATAGCAGATTTGGGGGAATGGAGGTAGATACAGATATAAATACATGGAATGAAAATAACTGGGTGAAATCCTGTCCCCATCAAAGTTAATAGAACTTTTACCATTCACTAGAGCCAAGACTTCACTCAATAGTTTTGAATGGCATCACTTAGTGATTACTCCTTTCCTTTGTTCATTGACTATGACCCTCAGTGAGAACTGAATGTTTTCACTGATTTATGCATTTAATTCCCTTTTTGTTTAGTTAAACATTATTATTTAATGCGACAGGGAGGCGACTAAAGAAATTTCACAAAAGGAGAAGTAGCAGAGTGGCTTGACATTAACAGGTTCCAACAAGTCAAGGAGTTTCAACTGGGATTAGAATAGATAATAAAGGAACCCAATAGATCAGCAAAGATGAAGGAAACTCAGGATGGTTGTGTACAAAGTACAGGTAAATTTCCTTTCCTGGAGAAGATGGTGGAGTCACTGGCCCAGGGACTGAACTTACAGAGAGATAGCAGTAAAGTCAAATGGGTCACTAGTGAACCAGTGTGGATTAATGGATGTGGGAACCTCATGCTAACCCATTATTTGAGACAGATGATGTAAGCCACCTACATACTTACTCTTCTAGAGGGTCAGGGTATGAGGTTTGTTAATGTCAGGCACCAGGTCAGAGCCCAGGGAAAGGCCGCTTTGCCACAAGCTTCTTTCACACTGCGGGAGCATGCGCTATTCAAATCTAGCACAGTTCCTGTCTCGTGGGAAAGTAGGAATTGTGGCTCTCCCACCAGCAGGCTCACACAATGGACAGGGGAGTGAAATCCTACCCTGTCTGTTGCACGAGCCTGCCAGAAGGAGAGCCACAATTCCTACTTTCCCACGAGGTGGGAGCAGTGCTAGATTTGAGTAGTGCATGCTCCCGTGGCACGAAAGAAGCTTATGGGAAATCAGCCAAAGTCAAAGCAGGATCACACATAGGCATAAATTCTGACAGGATTATTTTATTTTATTTTATTTTATTTATTTATTTATTTATTTATTTAAATTCCATTTATATCCCGCCCCTCTCACATGTAACTCGGGGCCACTTACAATTTTAAAACAATAGCAATATAAATATAAATACAATCATATAAAACTTCGATATAAAAACTACAAACCCACTTTGACTTGCACATAAAACCCTCCCCCACCCATCTAACCCATCCCACCCTCCCCTACCAAACTCCTGGAGGAAGAACCATGTCTTACAATTTCATCGGAAGGTGAAGAGATTCGGGCTGAGGCAAACCTCCACCGGGAGGGAATTTCAAAGCGATGACACAACCACTGAGAACACCCTCCTGTCTGTCTGGACTAGCCGATAATGAGGGATTTCTAGGAGGGTGTCCCCAGATGACTGCAGGGACCACCGCATGGGTTAAGGGGGTAAGGCGATCACTCAGATAAGTAGAACCATGAAGGGCTTAAAAGATCAATTCCTTTATTAGTGTCAAGCAAGTGTCAAACAGAGCAGGAGCAATCCAAAAGCACCGTCAGAGGCAAGTGAAAGAGTCCAGCCAAAAGAGCGGTTTGAGGCAGGCAGGAAAGACTGGAGAGGACTGACGCAGAGGGAACAGGATGCCAAGACCCAGCAAGGCTGAAGCAACCAGACAACAAGCATAGCTGCTTTACCTGGCTTCCTCGCCCGTCAGGTGCTCTGTATTAGGGTCAGGCAGGTCAGGAGCCAATCAGGGCCTAATGGGTGGGGAGACCCATTAGACTGGGAGGGTGCTGGAGCAGAGTCTACTAGACCAGAGCAAGGGCCGTAGAGTGTGCTCATTGCACTGTGGAGCCAGCTGCCTCTTCAAGGGCACTAGTTCTAGTTCCAGCTCCTGACAGTTAAACTATCAATACCTTTGTTGCTTCATGCATTTAAACAGTAACAGATCTCGTGATTTATAACAAGAGTTAGAGAAGGCAGACATGCCCACATGCTGACTGACCCACAAGTGCGGAGTCCCTGAAGGCCACCCCACTGCAGCATAGTAAGATTATTATTATTATTATTATTATTATTATTATTATTATTATTATTATCAAACATTTATATAGTGCCAGCAGTGTACCTGGCACTTTACAAAGTAATAAAATAGACACGGTCCCTGCCCCTAAGGCTTACAGTCTGAGAGACAGGAGCTGGGGGAGAGACTTAGGAAGGGGAACAGAGGGAGAGACAAGGGGTCTAACATTCATGAAGATGCGGGGTCTCAAGTGCACGTACTTGGCTTGGTTACGATGAGAATGACAGCAGGCAGGTCCATGTTGCAAGGATAAGGGTAAACCGATCGTAGGTATAGGAATAGTGGCTCAGCAGGATAAAGAGTCAGACAGAGCAGAGCAAAAGAGGTGAGTTTTAAGGAGAGATTTGAAGGTATGAAGGGAGGGGGCAAGGCGGATGTAGACAGGGAGGGAGTTCCAGGCATGGGGGGCAGCAAGTGAGAAGGGACGAAGGCACTTAGGGGAGCAGGGAAGGCGTGGAAGGGTGAGAGAAGGGACAAAGGAGGTGCGAAGTGCACGGGCTGGAGTATGGAGGGCGATAAGTGCAGAGAGGTAGGGGGGAGCAAGGTTTTGAAGAGCTTTATAGGTGAAGACTAGGAGCTTGTGCAGGATTCGTTGAGGAAGGGGAAGCCAGTGAAGCAAAGAGAGGAGGGGCTGCACATGGTCGAAGTGACTGGCGAGATAGATGACCCTGGCAGCAGAGTTTTGGACAGAGATGAGGGGAGAAAGGTGAGACCGGGGAAGGCCAGTGAGAAGGAGGTTACAGTAATCGAGGCGAGAGATGACCAGAGCATGAACAATTTAATCCAGCACTGCTGTAGAATGCATGTAGTGTGTCTACCTCTGGAGGCATCTGAGCGTATTTTTAAATGAGCAAGGGTAAAGGGGGTGTGTGTCCACAAAGTGGTACAGCCATGGAGCGCCAACACATGTGGAGTGAGTGGAGAGGGTTTCTAACGGGTGGCTCCCTGGGTGGCCACCGCAGCCTCACAGACAGCCTCCATGCATGCATGCCACCATGGACCAGCCCCAAAGGAACTCATTCGCGAAGCCATTATGCCTTTAAAAGCTCCTCGTAGGGCTTGGGGTGGAACAGGGAGGTAGTGGGACCATGGACCTGTCTGCTGGCATGGGTGGGTGCCCTGCTTCAAATGGGCCAGGGATGCGTCGACGCCTGTCCCCACACACCATTCTACCTCCCCCCGCATGGTGCAATCTAGGTTTTCTTCCAGAGCTTCGTAAGTGGCCATGGGTGTGTGTTCCTTACAGCTGTATAGGTCATAGGAGTGCACCTCCACCCACACCACCTTCAAATGCATTGGCCATGTGTGGTACTATGCTATCTCCTTTAAAAAATCCTTGGGTGCAGCAAGTTTAAATAAGAGACGATGTCTTTGGCCCTTTTCAAATGGGCCGGCAGTGCAGGGGGGATGGGTGGAGACCACGGCAGGTGGTTCCATTACACGGACGCCCACCCACTTCCACCCATCTCCACACACGGAGCATCCACCATTGGCACTCGTTGATCTGTGTATGGGTGATGGGTGGATGTGGGTGGAGCGTGGGAGTGCATACGCCCCCCCCATGCCATGGCAGTTGCATGGCTACCCCCCCACACACACACACACACTGACCACTCACCTGCACATGTGGGGGAGGGCAGGGGGAGGGGAGGCATCCATGCAAAAACAGCCATTGTGGATCAAAATAAAAGTAGATGGAGGAATGTAGAAATTAAAAAGAATAGCATAAAAAGCAGAAAGGGAAATGTACTTTTAACCAACACACCTTCAATGGATATTTTGCTATTGATAAGGAGAGTAATTAGTAGTAGAGCCAGACTGCTTTTACATGTGCGTGCAGTGCCGCACCATAAAATCCTGCTCCACATCAAAAATCCCACCGGCGGGGTTTAGATGTGACATCATGCGCATGATTAGCCACTTGCGCATGCTTTACTGCCGCGGACTAAATACCTCAAGGTATTTAGACCTCAATATTGTATTTAGTACACAGTGCTAAAGCATCTAATCATGCACGCTACATCACATCTAAACACCGCCAACTGGATTTTTGATGTGGCACATGATTTTATGGTGCGGCGCAGTGTGCACATGTAAAAGTGGTTTCAGTATCTGAAAAAACAGTAAGTCCCCCCACAATAGGAGTTGTCAAAAGAATAGGAATAAGTTATTTTGAACAAAACTGTAATGAAAAATTATCATATATAACTTCCAGTAGCACTCAAAATATCATAGGAACTGTACAACATTTTTTAAAAGGTGGCAATCCTTATCCCAAATAAAATCATTTGAAAGCTTTAAAAGAAAAGAAAAAGCAGCTAATGGAGTGGGGGGAAGTGGGGGAAGGGGAGGAAGGATGTGTGAATTTTGGCCTCCCAGCTAACATGATAAAGGCTGTGACCAAAAAAAAAACCTGAAGGAGATTCAGGGTGTATAATTTCTGTTAAGTGACATCCATCTGGAAACAAATGACACTAATGAAGGAAGAGTCAGTTAAATCAAGTTAGAGAGCAGGAAGCTTTGAGGAAAGAATTATCTTTCTGGTGCCAGAGTGGATTAAAAAAGGGTGGGGGGGCCTGGGGGAGAGATTGCGTAAAATAACTAGTAATGTTATAGGATTCTTACAGCTAGGAAGTTGTTTCTGTTTAATCAAAATCTGCATTGCTGCAATTTAAGCCAATTCCCTCTTGTTCTGCCTTCTTTGACAGCGATGAACAAATGCTCACCATCTTCCTTGTTGCATCCTTTAGATTTGGAAACTGCTATCATGTTGTTCCTCTCACCACCCACCCACCTGCTGCCTCTTTTCTTAGGGCTTCTTCCAGCCTTTCTTCAGATGGCTTGTTCTCTAGGGATGGGCGAACGCGGTTCAGTAGTTCGGTGTTCAGCCCGAACTCGGCCTGTTCGAACAACCGAACACGAACACGAACATGAACACACCGAACGGACCGAACACCGAACAATGAAATGGCGAACACACCGAA
>QEPC01005936.1:739802-753093 GCA_003113815.1 Sphenodon punctatus
AAACAAACACACACCCTCTCGCCTCACTCACGCACACGCACACGAATTTCCGGTGCGATGCCGATTTTACGGCTTCCCGCGATCTCGCGATATTTCTGGCCGAACGGCCGAACGCCCTCATCCAGTTATGGTGGAAGCTCAGCTGATTACAGAGTCCAAATCCAGCAAAATTATTAATTTTAACCTAGGCAGAAAGAGCACGTGCTCATGCTTAAACTACCAATTCAAAATCATTTTAAAAATGGGATTGCTCTGCAATATAAAATGGAAAGGAAAGAGCAAAGAGGCCAAGGGCATGACAAATAAGTGAGAATAAGAAGTGTCACTGAATGATAAAGTTATAACTTAATGGACATAACTGAATTAGAGTGAGATAATTCACAGAAATGGAATATTAGTACAGAAGAGTACAAGCTCTATACGAGAAACTGGAACGGAAGAAGTCATAGGTGAGTGGCAGAAAACGTCCAAAGAAAGAAAAGATTATCAATTCTAGAAATCACTGTAAGTCTCATTTCAGCCCTGTTGAAACAAACAATAAAAACTTTTCAACAGTATAATGATGCAATGAATAGCATAGAACATAACGTAAGAAAGAAGTCTTGCAAGATCTTGATTTTCTGTTATTGATTGAACTGCAGTCCTAGGCCTGATTCTTGCAGATGCTTGACATTACTTGTAGGGGTGTGCACCAGATCCCCATGTTGTTTTCAGGGTTTTGGGTTTTTTTTTGTTATTAAAAAATATCATTTTCGTTATTGTTATTAACAACAATATCGTTTTCATTATCATTGTCATTATTCATATCGGTATAATTTCAAACAAAGATTTTATTTTTGGTATTGGTATCGATTCCCATTTGATTCCCCATGCACAAAAATTTATACAATATGCCTATCCTATAATCCTAATATATATAATAAAACAGACTAGCCTAAATACCTATATAATATCTAATCTCGCTCTATATGTACAGAACTAACATCTATCTAAATCTAAGGGAGACAGGGGAAGGGAAAAGAAAAACTATTATCTAATCAATTATCTATATAACTATTCTATTCTATTTTATTCTATTCTAATATAATCTATCTATCTATCTATCTATCCTACCTATCTATATGTAAAGTACAGGGGGAGAATGGCAGGGAAAGGGAGAAGGTAAAATGTAGGGTATCTTTTTTAAAATTTATTTTTACAATTTATATGCCACCCCCTCCTGCCTCAGTCATCTCGGAGCAGCTAACAATATATTAAAACATTTCAAAACATTAAACCAGTAAAATAAACCATAATAATTTTAATTAAAACAATATAAAACCCCATTCCCCACCACCACCCTAACCAAACCCACATCATCTCCCTCAGGAAAGGCCCAGCAGAACGGTTCGATCTTACATTGTCTGCGGAAAGAGGGTGGTCGGCAGCCAAGCGGATCTCCAACAGGAGGGAGATCCGCAGCCGCAACGCGGCCACAGAGAACACCCTCCTCATAGTAGACACCCGAGAAATCCAAGGAACCCCGAGGAGGGTGCCCCCAGCCAACCGCAGGGGCTGCTCCAGGACCTGGAGGGTGAGGCGGTTCCACAGATAGGCAAGGCCCAAGCTGTTTAGGGCTTTAAAGGTCAGCACCAACACCTTGAATTTGGCCCATAAACCTATCGGCAGCCAGTGCAGAGAGCGAAGCACTGGTGTTATATGCTAGGGTCGGCCTGTCCCCGTTAAGAGACGGGCCACCGGATTCTGCACCAGCTGCAGCTTCCAAACCAATACCAAGGGTAGTCCCACATAGAGCGCATTGAAGTTATCCAGTCTCAAGGTAATAAAAGCATGGATGACTGTGCTAGATTCGAATCTGAGATATATGGCCTAAGCCGACACACCAGATGTAACTGGCGAAATGTTCACTTTGCCACAGCCGTCACCTAAGCATCCAGGCGGAGCTGTGGGTCCAAGAACACCCACAGACTCCAGACCTGAGAAACCAGGGGTGGGGGGCAGACCCCATCAATGATAGGGGTCACCACCACCCCAGCCTTCACCACAACCATCACCTCCATCTTGTCAGGATTTAGTCTCAGGCAGCTCACCCTCATCAAATCATCTACAGCGGACAAAAACCGGGTAAGCAACAAGACTGCAGGGCCTGAGTCAGAGGAAAATGAAAGATATAGCTGTGTGTCATCAGAATATTGATGACAACTCACTCCATATTCCCTAACAACCTCTCCCAAAGGCTGCATGTACACGTTGAACAGAAGAGGGGATAAGATGGAACCCTGCAGTACTCCACATGTGAGGCCCCAGGGGGGAAGATGAAAACTCTCCCAGCACCACACGCTGGGTTCTCCTGGCCAGGAATGAGTGGAATCATTTAAGAACAGTCCCACCAATCCCTGCCCGGTCCCGCAACCAAGTCACTAACAACGCATGATCAATGGTATCAAATGCAGTTGAGGGATCTAACAAGATCAACAGGGTCGAATGACCGCGGTCTTACTCACGGGAGAGGTCGTTGGCCAAGGCCACAAGCGCAGTCTCCATACCATAACCCAGACAAAATCCCAAGTGTGAGGGATCGAGAAAATTAATCCAGTTCAAATGCCCTTGAAGCTGTTGACCCACCACCCATTCAATAAACTTCCCTAAAAAGGGAAGGTTAGAGACTGGACGATAACTGGCAAGGACATCAACATCCACAGATGGCTTCTTGAGTAGGGGCCACACCACCATCTCTTGAGATGGCATCCCCAGCAACCTCCTCAAGGGAGGCATTGACTATCCCCACCAGCAATGACTGCAATGTCTCCCAGCTAGCCTTAACCAGCCAGGACAGGCATGGATCTAATTCAGAATTGGTGGCTCGAACAGTCAAGAGCATCCCTCGCATGTGACGGTGACACCATCTGAAACTCATCCCACAAAACAGTACCAGATGGGGCTTCCGCTGCCTCGGACCCATTCTCTGCTAAAAAAGTTGTATCAAAACCGTGGCGAATTTGAGCGATTTTATCTGCAAAAAAGTCCACAAACAAATCACAGCGAGCATTTGATAGTTCCACATCCAGGCGGAGGGAGGCTGGACTGACCAGCCCCCTCACCACCTGGAACAGCTCAGCGGGACTTAATGGACACAATGTGGGCAGAAAAGAAAACCTTCTTTGCTGTCCGCACCACTACGGCATAGGTACGTAATCAGACTCTATGACGCAACTGGTCCACTTCAGTACATGAGTGACATCACCATCGCTCTAACCACCACCCTTCCTGCTTCATCCATCACAACTCACCTGTATACCATGGGGAGCTGCCTTGTTGGCATTTCAGGAGAGGACTCCTGGGAGTCACCCAGTCGATGGCCTCTGTCAGCCTGATATTCCACCTAGACACAAGGTCATCGAGTGAGCGGCCATGGAGGTCAGAGGAAACATCCCCTAGAGCAATCTGGAACCTTCCAGGTTCCATAAGCTTTCAGGGGTGAACCAACCTAACTGGTTCCACACCCTCCCGAGAGCCGACATGCGCCAGGATATCTGTCCAGACAAGATAATGATCTGTCCATGACAAGGGCACCATTGATACCTCCCACACCTTGATCCCCTGCCTCAAGGCCTGTGCAAAATATCATGTCCAGGGTATGTCCTCCAACATGTGTGGGGCCCACTACTCTCTGAGACAGGCCCATGGTTGCCGTGGAAGCCATGAACTCACGTTCCACCCCTCCAAGACAGGCATCGGCATGGATATTGAAGTCCCCCCAGAACTATTGTCCTGGGGGACCGCAAGATCACCTCTTATTTCAGCTCGGTCAGTGCATGTAGGGAGGCTGCTGTACAGGTGGGTGCATGGTATATCAGCAGTATCCCTACCCTGTCTCCTGCCAAATCCAAACTCAGATGAAGACCCTTTATACCCATGATATATTGCACAGGAAATCTCTTCACGGACCAGTCATCCTTAAAAATAATGGCTACACCTCCCCCCATCCCTCCAGCCGTGGCTGATGCTGCACAGAGTACCTGGCTGGAACAAGATCAGCCAATATAGGCCCCGATTCATTGTCCAGCCAGGTCTCTGTGATACATGCGAGGTTGGCCGCCTGGTCCAGGATCAGCTCCCGGACCGCAGTTGACTTATTAGCTACTGATAGGGGTGGGAATACCGGTTCTCCCGAGATCCGATATTGCCGGTATTTGGGTGTATTGACTTAATCCGATAAATCTGATATTTACCTGTACCGGCATACCGGATTTTTAACATTGGCTGTGGTACCGGATTTTGTACATTGCGGCCATTGAAGTCAATAGCCGCAATGTAAAAAATCTGGTATGCCCAGTAATTCGAGGCCACCATGACAACTGGTTGGCAGAAACAGATGTACAAAAACAATCTGACCCACTTTGCCTTGAACAGATTGGTGCTAGCCCAGGTTGTGGCTTGGGCCATTTGCCAAGGTGAGAGACTGGGCTAGCCACCAACATGCCCGGGGGCAGTTCGGATGAACATCTTGGGGCCCGATAACAAACATGAAAGTGGCTGGCAAGCCAGAGCAGGTTACTGTCACCTTTGTTTTTAAGCTCTGACATTAGATGGCCAAAGGAAAGTTGAAGGAGAGTCCTCATATAAACAAGTCTTTCTGAGTTTTATTGAAGACTGTGGAAAGATAACTGCTGTGTGGCTGTGCACATTTCCTAGGTGTATGAAGCATCAGACAGGTTTAAATTAAAACAATTCAGGGGCAGGATTTCATATGTCCGCCACCTACATTGGGCTAGATTTTCAAAAGACCTCAGTTTCCATTTAGGTAAAAGCCAGTCTAATACAAGTGGCCACTTACTTTGGAACCTAAAGAAAAAGTTGACAAATTGATTAATTGGGAATACCAGACATTTTTTTAAAAAAATCCAGCTTCAACTGTGTGAGCAAAGTCGGTGTCCATTTACTTCTGCTCAAGTTACTTAGAAACTGAGCCTGGGTGAAATGGTTGTGAGTAATTGTATGCAAGGCTGGCCCTACAGAGGATGAGTTCTGAGATGGGTAGAAGTGGGGACTAGAGTGTGTGTTGTTCTTTCTAGTTTACTTGGGGGCTGCATGTGTTGGGGGACCCTCCTGAATCATGGTGGTCCCTAGATCTTTTTTTTTTTTTTTTTTTAATGTATATGGGTTTTTTAATTGTGAATTGTTTTAATGTTTTGAGCTGTTGTTCCCCGCCCCGAGCTGCCCTGCAGGCTGGAGGGGCGGGATAGAAATATTTTATAAATAAATAAATTTTAAAAATAGATCGGCCAGGGCTCCCCATATTTGGAGGTCTCTGGTCCCATAGTTTAGACCAGAGCTTCTCACGCTCAAATGTCATTTAAAGTTTATTCATTGATCAATGATCCCACATATTGGAGATGGGGAGCACTGTAGACTCCGCCCCCTTCAGTATATAGGAAAATGTGTGCAGTGGTGTAGCAAGGTTGTGGTGGGCCTGGGGGCTTATATCCTAGTAATAAGGGGGTGGGGTTTCCTTAAACAGTGGCCCTCCCGAGATTCCTACCTTGCTCACATCCCCCTGGCAAAAACTGTAGGGCCTTCTAGTGAGACCTCCCTGGAGAGAGAACCATTATTTATTTATTTATTTATTTATTAATTATTAAGTTTTATATGCCACCCCCTCCTGCTACAAGCATCTCGGGACAACTAACAACATTTTAAAATACATAACAAACTAAAATACAATTAAAACAACCTAAAATCCCCAGATTAAAATAACCCATACCCAAACCTTCTCTAGCCCACCCCACCCACCCCATCTCCCTCGGTAAAGGCACAGTGGAACAGTCAGGTCTTACACAGTCTATGGAAAGAGGGGAGGTCGGTGGTCATGCAGACCTCCAATGGGAGGGAGTTCCACAGCTGCAGTGCAGACACAGAAAATGCCCTCCTCATGGTTGACACCCGGGAAACCCGGGGGACCTCGAGGAGGGCACCCCGGCCAACTGCAGAGGCCAATCCAGGATCCAGAGTGTGAGGTGGTCCTGCAAGTAGGTGGGGCCGAGGCCACTTAGGGCTTTAAAGGTCAACACCAACACTTTGAATTGGGCCCAGAAGACTATCGGCAGCCAGAACAGAGAGCGAAGTACTGGTGTAATGAACTCGCATCAGTCCGTCCCCTTCAGGAGATAAGTCGCCACTTTCTGCACCAGCTGCAGTCTCCGAACCAGCACCAAAGGTAGCCCCACGTAGAGTGCATTACACTAGTCCAGTCTCCCGGTAATAAAGGCATGGACGGTTGTGGCCAGATCTGAGTCTGAGACATACAGTCTAAGCCGATGCACCAGGTGTAACTGGTGGAATGCCCCCTACACCGAGTCTGCCACCTGGAAATCTGGACAAAGCTGTGCATCCAGGAGCACCCCCAGACTCCGGACCTGAGATAATAGGGGAGGACAAACCCCATCAACGTTGGGGGCCATCATTTGCCAGCTTTCCCCACAACCATCACCTCCATCTTGTCAGGATTTAACTTCAGGCGTCTTGCCTCCCATTAGAGTCAGAGGGGGCAGAGTGTTGGCCCTGCTCCCTCCCCTGTCTACTCTGAACAGTCTCTACTGATGCTCACACCACTTGCACCCCTCCTCCCCCTACAGTCCAGGACCTAGACTCAACTGAGTCCCCTTGCTCCATGGTAAGTATGCTCTTGGTTGTGTGGTCACAGTCTACATTTGTCAAGATCTGGCCCTAGTTGGAAGGTCTCATAACCTTTTTTTGTCATGCATGATTTAAGGAGTTTGAATCTCCTTAAAGTACATTCTGGGTATTTTCAGAAGTGACACTACCACACTTAGACCCAATCCGAGGTAACAGCCACCCCCCTGCCCCAGGGTAGGCCGATATTCAGAACAGACATGATGGTGCACCTTACCACACTTTGCCTCGAACCATGGTAGTGCTTATTGCTTACCATCGGCTGTTCCCTGCAATTTTCTGAGATCACATCCCGTGGTAACTGCTATCACAGTTCAGGGTCAAGCATGGTGAACAGTTGGCAGCCACCAAACAGAAGTAACAGTGGCTGTGATCCCAGGGTGTGGTTAAGTGTGGCTAAGTGTGGTAACGTCACTTCTGATAATACCTCTAGGGATGGGAATTCCGGTTCTCCAAAGATCCGATATTGTCGGTATTTGGGTGTATCGGCTTAATCCGATAAATCCGATATTTACCTGTACCGGCATACAGGATTTTTAACATTGGTCACGGTACCAGATTTTTTACATTACAGCTATTGAAGTCAATAGCCGCAATGTAAAAAATCCGGTACCGCGGCCAATGTTAAAAATCCGGTATGCCGATACCGATAAATCCAGTACCAGGGAGATCTGATACCGGTCCATCCAGTATCCAGTATTCTCCCATGTCCCACCCCCTAATACTCTCTGTTACATTGGAAATTCTTACAATCATTGCATAGGACCGTGTGTTAAAAATCAATTTGTACAATGTCTTATGTATGGATTTTTTAAGAAAAAAAATATTTAAATTTAGGAGGTGAAATGTGAGGTGAAATGTGATAACAATATAGAAAATGATACTGATACGGATACCGATATCAATAACAAAAACGATATCAAAAACGATACCAAAAATGATAACAACGATAATGATAACGAAAATGAAAACAACATTCTCGGTAATAACATGAATAACGAAAACAAAAACAAGAAATGAAAACAACAAGGAGCCTTGTACACACCCCTAGTGTGCCAAGGGCCACCCATGCGGGCCAACATAGGCCAAAACAAGTCAACGGGTCCATTCGGCCCTCCCATCCTCCATGGCCAGGCACCATGGCTGGTCGCCATGACTGCTTGTCATGGCAGAGCGGGGGTAAGACGGGCACTGGGAGTGAGCGGGGGTAAGACGGGGTGGAGCCAGCCACCCATACATCTGTTATGGCCCCACTGCTACCCAGATGTTTCAGGTATTGGGATGGCACTCCCAGCAGCAGGCATGTTTGTTCAATGTCACCAACTGACAGTGTGGCCACCGCTGTTCCTGCCCCAGGCCACAGAGGCACCGTGCCATCTGCATGTCTGTTTTTACCCATTGGCTGAACTACTTTGTCCCAATTGCTTATTATTCATAACAATTATTTATATAGCTTTAGCAATGTGCCTGGTGCTGTACAGACATGATTAGAGAGGTCCCTGCCCCAAAGGGGTTTACAGTCTAGAATGGAGTGGAATCAAGGCAGAGGGGAATATAGGGAGTTCTCACTGTGACTCTCTCTGACATACTTCTTTTCTCTGTATAGTACCTTTGACCATAGAGAATAGGAAAGCGAGATACCACCTCATCCAATACCTGTCCCCAACAAGTTTGGAGCAGGAATTTTGACCAGGCCTTGGCGTCACTGGACTTTTATTGCAGTACTGCCTCCTGGTCAAGCTTTAGCATTGTCCAGTGTCTGCCCCATGCCCCTCCTTCTGCTAAACAGGGTTGCTACTTCTCATGGTTTACCCAAAGTTTCCCATTTTGGCCTCTGGGAGTCTCAGGGTCAAACCATGAGTGGTGATGACTCGATTGCTAAAGGCAGCTGAGACCAGAAAGCCTTTTGCTTCCCTTCGCTGGTGCAGTACTCACAAACTGCTTGGGGGGAGGAGGGGCATGATCATAGCAGGGAACCTCCTTGGGTGCCACTACATTAGTCATACTGGAATGATATGTACTTATTACATGCTGCAAAGGAAATGGAAGCCTGCAAAGTTTTAGTAATATGTTCTGAAGCAACTCCACAAAATAAAGTCATTTCAAGGTAATAGGGGTGTGTAAACATAACGTTTTCTATTTCTTACAAAACCAAATGAAGTCCCTTTTGTAACTATTAGTTGTTATTGTAATTAATGTATAGTAATTAATGTTTGTTACTAATCTGTAACTAATGTTACAAAAATGGATGAATAAGCAAACAATTGTTGTTTGCTTTCATCTGTTTTCATTTTAAAATGAAGAATATATTTTTTTTTAAAATTACTCATGCACAAAATGGCCACTGGGGCCATATTCTGTAAATGCGCGCACCATTTTGGAAAAGGGCTGAGCATGTGCAGAATGGTCCGACAACGGCTTTGTACATATGCAATGATCTGTAAAAAATAATAATAATAATAATTTAAAAATTAAAAAAACCTCTAAAACGATTGTTCTTTTAAATGAAAAAAAGCAAGCAAAAATAAAATGAAAACAAATGAGGTTCCTTCTGCACGTGCCTAGAAGATAAAGCCTATAGCAGTACATACCCTCACTACAACTGAAACTAATATTCATCTAAACAAATATCTTTGATGACTGCTATTTATTGTCAGATATCCATTTCAGTTACTTCAGCTATTTTGTTTATTTATAGTATTTCATTTGGATTTTTTGGTCTTTTTGGTATTTTCGTTTCTTTGATTCAGCTCTTGTGCATGGGCAGCAGTACTAATAGTGCCGAAACAATGCAACTGAAAGGACCAAAATAACTGAAAGAAAATACTGAATGAAATTAGCAAAATAAACCTAAACTAAATATTTGCATGAACGAAAATGCAAATAATCATTCTGGGTGTGGCTACTTATTATTCAGATATTCAGAGGGCTATAAAAAAATAATGCAAATATTCACATAGAGTGAATCGACTGTGGGTTCCAGCCCTATCTTGTACAGTTCCAATATACTGTTAATTGCCCTCCCCCCAAAAGAGGGTGAGGGGTTTGCGGAGGTGGTGGGGGTGAGGAGCACCCTCCTCCTGCTTCTTCCGCTTCCCACCCTTTTGGTGGGGGGCAGGGGAGCACTGAAGGCAAGCTAATTAGGCTGCCAGGCCGAGAGGGATACTTTTCCTGGGGTTGGGGGTCATGTGGTGCTCAGAGCCAATCAGGAGGCTCCTTCCCCGCCTGCTTTATCTGAGGCAGTCCGTCAGCGGCTGGAACAGAGCACAGCACCCACCTTCCCTCCCTTGGCAAACATCAAATTGTAAAAGAGTTTTCCATTGCTAATTGCCTTATTAGGGGCTGGAAAGGAATTTTTCCTTCCTCGACATATTGGCATTGTTGAGGAGGTTTTTTTTGCCTTCCTCGTAGCAGGGTGCATATAGCCCCTGGTGAGGTTATCTGGTTAAGTTGTATATGTTGTTTTAAAAAATAAAATAAAAAATTATTGTTAAGTTGGGCTGTGGTTTGCGGTATCCGGCTCAATTATCCAGTAAGATGGCTTTGTTAAGCCAGGGGGGATGGGAAGGCATCCATAGGACGACAGTGAAGGGGTTGGCAATGACCTTTTGCTTGCCCGGTGGGACTTTCTGCCCTGGCACTGGGGCAGGTGGGGTGACCTGTAGGACTGCCCGGCTCATGGGTGAGGACCCCTACCTTATTTCGATGCCCTCTTTACAATCACCCGACCCTTTGGGGTGGGAGGTAAGGTCCCCAGCATTGAGTGAGGCTAGCTGGCAGCCTTGTCAGCACAACAGCCTGAGCAATGTGGGAGCTGATTGACCAGGACAGGTGTGCTGTGGCAAGCACTGTTCCTAGGATCAGAATTGGTTAACACACCTGACCCCTAAAAAGTAGGGATGGGCGAACAGGTCATGGTTCTGGTTTGGCTGTTTGGTTCGGCCATTCGGTGCGGTCACCGTGTTCGGGTTTGGCCATTCAGTTCAGCCGTTCTGTTCGGGTTCAGCCGTTCGGAAACCAGTATCGCGAGAGGACGAGCCGGAAACCGGAAATTTGTGTGCGTGCGGAGCTGTGTGGCGAGTGAGTGTTTGTTTCGCTGTGTTGGTGTTCAATTTGTGTGTTTTGTGTTTGTTTCAGTGTACTGTTGTGGTTTTTGTGGTTGGTGTGTGTGTGTGTGTGTGTGTTGTGGGTGACTGTGTGTTTTATGTGTGTGATTTTCAAATAATTTTAAAAAAAAAGAAAAATGAAGAAGGCTGCCATGTTGCTTCCCCAGCTGGGGGCCAACTTTGTAGTTGAGGAGAAGGAGGAGGAGGAGGAGGTCGCTGGCCTGCCACTTAGTACACCTCCTGTGGTGGTGACCAGTTCCTCGGATGAGGAGCAAGCCTCAGGAGGTGCTGCCACCAGGTTTGTAAACTTTTTTTTTACTTAGCATCCCCTAGCACCCCAGGGAGGAGGGCAGGATTTGCACGTGCCAGCCAGGGCCTCCTTTCTAGTTGCAATCCCTAGCATCCCCTAGCACCCCAGGGAGGAGGGCAGGATTTGCCCGTGCCAGCCAGGGCCTTTCTAGTTGCAATCCCTAGCATCCCCTAGCACCCCAGGGAGGAGGGCAGGATTTGCACGTGCTTTCTAGTTGCAATCCCTAGCACCCCAAGGAGGGAGGACTAGAGGCATCAGCATCATAAATGCATGATATTACTTTGGTGTTCTTAATGTGTTCCCATTTCAGAGAGGAATTTTATGCCAGCCCCAGCTCTGCTGCCACTGCCAGGCCAAGGAGGACCCCTAGGCCAAGGTCGCCAGTGACACCCCAGACATCCGGTGGTCAAGGTCAGATGTCTGGAGGTATTTTGACAAGGGCGGCAGAGTTGCCACATGCAAGGTAAGGCACGAGGACTGGAACAATAGGGAATTAATTACCCTATGACCTTTTAGAAATGGAAGTCCCCTGCAGAGAGATTGGCCACCCACCCACTTGTGGAGACAGAATGCAGGCAGGGCTTGACAGCCCATTGGTTTGACACAGTATGGCACTTCTTATGTTCCTCTCTTTTTATACTCTTTTTAGATCTGCAAGAAAGTTTCCCACCGGCAGAGGGAGGGGACCACGTCGGGGCTCATCAATCACATTGAGAAGATCCATGGCATCAGAGTGAGGCGGCAGGGTGACACTGATGAGGAGTCTCTAGTGGCAGCCATGGAGCCTCAGCACCAGAAGAAGGGGGGCAAGGCAACC
The DNA here is from genome assembly GCA_003113815.1 of Sphenodon punctatus. Classification (NCBI taxonomy): domain Eukaryota; kingdom Metazoa; phylum Chordata; class Lepidosauria; order Sphenodontia; family Sphenodontidae; genus Sphenodon; species Sphenodon punctatus. The sequence goes on from QEPC01005936.1 coordinate 751,729, forward strand.
CACAAATGGCGGCATATAAGCCCTTCCCCCTCCTCCAGCCCGACGTGAAGACCCCCCGGGCCCAAGGAGGATGCAGAGGCCAAGGCCCTTCGGGGCAAAGTGCAATGGCCCACCCGGGACTATATGAAGGAGATCCAGGAGTCCTCTGCCGCCTTTGAGAACAGCCTGGTGGAACAATTGCAGGCGGTCCAGGTCAAGCGGCAGAAGGTGGAGGCATATGGCCAATATGTCTCCGCTGAGCTGAACCATGTGAAAATGTACCACCAGGCGGTCTCCAGGTGGCATACGGACATGGCAGAGGCCGTGCAGTTTGCCGTGAGCCACGGCTTTGAGCTGGACGAGTCCCGGGTGGCCGGCCCTCAGCACTGTGATGTGCCCCAATGGGTGTTTTCTTTTCCCCAATTCCCGGGGAACAGACCCAGAGACTCTTAGTTTACTTTATAAGTTTCCTTTACATGTTTGCTTTTGTTTTTTAAAATGTTGTTGTTGTTGTTGTTGTTGTTATATAAATAGTTTTAATTAAATTTGTTATATTTATTGTTACATGCTTTGTTTGACCTCCAATCTTTTATCCCTATGTACTGAAGTTCTGGCTGGAAGGTGGCAGAATCTCATACAGCTTGTTGATCCCTACCAGAAGCACCTGCCACCCCATGTAGCATAGTTATCAACCCAAAGATGTGCTCTGCCAGCCAGCAGCAGGGTCTCAACTAGCAGACAGGGCCCCCCGGGAGGTGCAGGGTTTGTGCTTGTGGGGTGGGTGTGACAGAGAGAAAGAGAGACAGGCTCCTTGGCAGCGGGCAACAGGCGGCGGGAGGTGGTGGTCAGAGGGGCTTTTAATAATTTACAGAAGTTTCAGCAGGCATCCGCGGGTGGGTGCGGAGGAGTAGGCTTTTTGTGGGGTGCAGGCTGACGTGTGGGCACCAGGCTTTTGGATGCAGCGGAACGGAATGCAGTCCCTAGTGACTGGAATGATGTCCCCAGAACCCTGATGGTGGGTCCTGGGGCTGGAGTGGCAGCTTCTAGGTTTTGGCCACAGCCCTCCCTGCCAGTAACTTGGCCCCAGAACCCTGACGGTGGGTCCTGGGGCTGGAATGGCTGTTTCTTGATGCGGTGGAAAGACATCACCTCCATGCGAGGAATGATGGCTCCAGACCCATGACGGTGGGTCCTGGGGATAAGGTGGCAGCTTCTAGATATATATTGGTCACAGCCCTCCCTGCCTGTAATTTGGTCCCAGAACCCTGATGGTGGATCCTGGGGCTGGAGTGACTGTTTCTTTTTTTATATCTATCTCTACACTAAATCTAACTGCAGGCATTGCAGCGCCCAGAAAGCCCCCAGCAGGCATTGCAGCGCCCAGAA
>QEPC01005936.1:757203-776649 GCA_003113815.1 Sphenodon punctatus
GAACACAGGGAGGGATAAAAACAAAAAATAACAACTAAATGTATCTAAGCTAAGCTAAATAAATGAGAATATGGAGGTAGATGGGTTGGATGGGTGAAATAGGAGGAGGATGGCAATGGATTAGGAATAGGAAGGAACAAAAACTGCTGGGAGAGAGGGAGCCTTCTGAAATGCCTGCTGTTCAGGAACAGTGACTAGCTAGCTAGAAGGTGTTGGGAAGGGGGAGGCAATCGGTTTTGTTTCTTGCTGTACGTGACTCACAGCAAGCCCCATTGGCTCTATGCAGCCTAGCCTCCCCCCCTCCCCCACGTCCCCCATGTCCAATTACAGACTGCGAAGCCAGTGGTCTGAGGCATAAAGGGACGGTGATTGGGCAGGCTGGCTGCTACTCCAAGCCTCTCCACCCCTGGTGCCTGGAAGTCTGCTCCTCAGCTGACTCACCCTCCATGTCACGTTTGACCTTCCAGTGACACTTTCTTTGCCACACAAACGTGATCTGAACTGGCCGAACTGTTCGGTCATTTCGATGTTCGGATCTAGTTCGGTTCGGCCAGTTCGGGTTCGGATTCAGGTTCGGGTTCGGCCGTCCGAACAGGCCTAGTTCGGGCTGAATTCCGAACTTCTGAACTGGGTTCACCCGTCCCTACTAAAAAGGGGTGGATTGTCTTGTGATACTGGGATAGCTGAGTGGATAGAGTGGATTGCCCATGCAGTGATTTGTGAAATGTTGATTGCTGTAACCGTTATTTGTTTAATAAACTGCAGTCCCAATTTTCACCAAAAACTTGAGTTTATGCCCTCATTTCATCTGCCCTCCACTCCACAATCGGACCTCACCACATTAGCTCTGCCACTCCAAAGGCAAAGGGGGAGTTTGGGAAAGCTGTTCTTGGTCAATGGAAATAAAAGGCATGATTGGCTGGTGAGATTTGGGGAGACATCATTTACAAGTGGTAGGCAGCTGCAGCTTCTCACTGATGATGTCTATTGTCTAGGACATACATATAGACAACCCCATCAAAAATATCCCCAGCCTTTCAGGCTCTCCTGTCTCTGAAAACCATATCAACATAATACTTTGTGCTATGCTTGTCTCTCCCAGTCCTATAAGTTAACATAGGCCTGCACTTTACCAATGCACAATGCCCACTAGGTACATCAGGAAACTTAATCCACTTCCATTAATACCCAAGGATGCTGCCTACCAATGTTCTCTATAATTGTTGCGTTATTTCCCAACCTACACACACACTAACTGTTCATTATCCTTTGAGAAGAACAATTCCATGTGAGTGAAAAGGCTCGGCTAAGAATTGAGCAAAAGCCCCCAGGTGTAACCCTGTTCTGCCTTTTGAGCAGAAATTCTCAGGATGAGCCTTTTACTGGACTGAAACTGAAGCACAGAGGTGAGTGGCTCCAGGCATCTGATTTCACATGAATACAAGGTCAATTCCTAAGTATTGTATGCTGGCAGAATATTGAGTTTAAACAAAGAAAGAAAATAGTTACAGTACAATTTGCCTACTAGTATCGCATTGTAGCTTTAGTTAAGCCATTGTGTATATTCAGCGTATTAAGTTCAGCACATACATTTAAATTATAATTTAAAAAAAACAACATGAAAAGGAAATAGAACTACATTTCACTGGCACTGAATAGTTGTTCTGTACTTGGAGAGTTACTTTATCCCTTAATGGTGCCAGGTATATGGTAGCAGAAGGTTATACATGAAGGACATTACTCGGAAAACCAAGGTAATTTCTGGGTTGATGGAACAGAGTTTACATTGTGAACATTAAATTTAGTCTGGGTGATTTGCTACATTTCACTATAAGAGATCCATTTGTTAACTCAGGCAATAATTAGCTCAAAGTACAATTAGTGCAATAACTTCCAGTAATTTTGGTCAGCTGAAGCCCCCATTTTGCACATAATATTAAATAAAATATTTTTAAAGTGTGACTACTTTTCTATCATCAGCTTTAAAAACCTCACTAAGTTATTTTAATCAATATACTTGTTTTAAGTAAAAGCCATTTAATCTTCTGACTTATACATTAACCTTCCATTAGGTATTAGTGAAGAAGTTAAATGCACCTTAGTCAATAATGCTAATGCAGGAACTGTTGTATTACCTATGGAGAAATGCGTATTCATATTATGTTAAAGTGGCTATCCTTAACGATTAGCTATTATACGTCAGGAAACTGATAATAAATTTGAAATATTCGGTACGAAAATGAATTATAATGTTGAAACTGAGTTCTCTGTACTGTAATAATTTTGAAATGAGGTCATCTACTTCTTCTGGTCAGTGCTTTTTAAGGCAATGATACTGAAGTGATGAAGATACCCTTGGTGATACTTTAACCTCACCTTGCAGTTTCACATCTTGGTGGGTAATAAATGAGACTGGTAATTGAACTATATTAAACGGAAACGTATGAATCTACCTGAAGGTAGATGGTAGAGCTGCTATCACAATGGCATATATTATCTCATCTTTATTTCTGCTTAACGATGTCTAGCAGTGAATGGCAAAGATGCCAACATGCCAACATGGTTTATGAGTTAAGAGGGTGCCTCATTTAGGCTTCAAATTGTTTAATTTGAATTTTTGTGACAATTGCGATAGCTGTATCATCTGTGATGATTGTTCAATTTCCTTTCCGTTCCCCAAGCACATTTCTAGGTCATGGCCTCTCCCAAACAACAATCCAGTGAATAGAGAAATATCTCCTAATACACGTGGAATCCAATTGTATTCAATGCACTTGCAGGTTCTGAGGAAATGGTGTTTATAGCCTCCTGTACTATTTTCAACTATCTAAACCATTTCAAATTCTGTCTTTAAAAAAGCTTCCATTTTTTATGCCATACAAAAAAAAATTGGCTTCTTTTCCCAACTGTGACTCATCCCGATAATTAATTATTCCACGTTTCTCCCACCTCTAGATGTCCTTGCTGTATCTCTAGATCCACTCTTGCTTACTGTACCATAAGTGTGTCCTTCAATGGTTGATGGGGAATGAGGATATATCCGGTTGTCTCTTGACATCTACGTAAATAACCAAAAATAGACCAGATCCAATAGGTAGATAGGAGCACACTACAAAACTTAAAGCTGAAATATGGAACTTTTTAATGCTAAAAAATATGGTGATGAAAAGAACTGATATCTTTCCAAAATGTGTACAACTTTGGTGTCACCCCTCGGCAGTGCCAGAGCCAGCAAGAATGGAGGTGGCAAAAATAGGGAGACCAACAATAGAGGGGGGGGGGGGTTGGTTGGTTGAATGTAGAGGGTGATGGGATTTGGATATTGCCCAGGCCCCTTGGTGAGAGGGTGGGGTATGTGCATGGGGGAAGGGGGAAATTATTTTGCCAGGTGGCAGGCAGGAGACTATTTTGAGGGTGGGAGCTCACCTGCGTGAGAGGCAAGCGAGCGGGAGTGGGAGGGAGGGTAGTTGTGTGATACCATGCCTGATTGCCTGGCCTTTTGCCTCTGGAGATATTGGGCTTGGAACACACCTCCTGGTTTTCTGTAGCCCCTGGGATGATGATGGTTATGAAGGTTGTCAACCCCAGGGACAGGATTGTGATTATTCTTTTCCAGAGGGTGGAATTATTCCAGGGTGGGGAGTTCGAGGGCAGCCTATTCAGGTCATGTTGGGCAGAGGGAGGTATGGTAAGGAGCAGAGGTTAAACTCTTGTGGGTACAGGGGAAGGCAACAGGTGCCCGTTCCCCTGTCCCTCTTTGCTCCTGTCTCAGGATATATAGGGGTCAAATCGAGTGGTGACCCCGATCTGTTGCTGCTGCTGCTTAATGCAATATCAGTGGGAATTTTGGTTCCTCCGATATCCGATACTGCCGGTATTGTGCTATACCAGCAGTATTAGATTAATCTGGTAATTGGGGGTACCGGTACTGGTTCCCCGTGCCGGATATTTTTACATTGCGGCCATTGAAATGAATGGCCGCAATGTAAAAGAAAAAAAAGAAAAACCACTTTCCTTCCCCCATCCAGGATGCGTGGGTGGAAGGGGGAACACCCCACACCCACCCTGCCCAGCCTGGATTTAAAAAAAATGTTTTTACCCAAAGTCCCTGCTAGTGCGGTCTCCGGGCCCATGCCACGCTGGCGGCGGTGAGCCAGACCCCGCACCAGCAGGTCCTAGGGTGATCCCTGGGGTGAGGGGAGGTTTAACACCCCCCACCCCAGGGATCACCCTACCCCCCCACCCAGGGATCGCCTACCTTTTGCGCTCCGGGCGGCGGCGGAGACTGCAGCATGGCAGTATGGAGGCTTCAGCACTGACTGGCTTCAGTGCTTTACTAGGCCTTCCGGGGAAACCTGGAAGTTCCCCGGAAGGACTAGTAAAGCGCTGAAGCCAAAGAGTGCTGAAGCCTCCGGAGCACAAAAGGTAGGTGATCCCTGGGGTGGGGGGGTGTTAAACCACCCCCCACCCCAGGGATCACCCTAGGACCTGCTGGTGCGGGGTCCAGGTCACCGCCGTCAGCACAGCGGGGGCCCGGAGCCCGCACTAGCAGGGACTTCGGGTAAAAAAATGTTTTTTAAAATCCAGGCTGGGCAGGGTGGGTGGGGGGTGTCCCCCTTCCACCCGCACAGTCTGGGAGGGGGAGGGGAGAGGTATTGTTTTTTTCCCCATTGATTTCAATGGGGACAGTTCCCCATTGAAATCAATGGAAAAATACCAGTACTGGTATACCGGTTCTAATCCGGTAAACCAGTTTTTGGGAAACCGGTATCCGGTAAAACCGGTATCCAGTTTTTTTCCTGAAGTCCCACCCCTAGCTGGTGAATTAAACTGCTATATTTTTTTATCTTATTCAGGATGAAACCACTGACCTTGCTTGTATTACAAACACCTTGCTGGATAATGCAGTTGGGTCTATATTGCATACTCTGTGCTATTGTGTACAGAGTGGCAGTGATTTGGAGGGAACATCTGGCCTGTTGAATATATCCAGTGCCTAACATGACCAATATGGAGTGTGTCCACCTCATGTATGAGACCCAGGATAGATTGGGTTACTCTTTGGGCTTCCGTAGCTCTGTCCTTGACTGGTTCTCTGCCTACCTCTCTGACCGCTCCTTTAAAGTCTTGCTCCCCGAGTTCAACTCCTCCTCCCTCCCCCTTTAGATTGGGGTCCCCCAAGGCTCTGTCCTCAACCCTCTTCTCTTCTCTATTTACACCCTCTCCCTTGGCAAACCTATTGCCTCCCATGGATTCCAATATCATCTCTACGCTGATGACACCCAACTCTATCTTTCTACCCCCTCTCCCTCCTCTTCTGTCCACTCACGCCTTCTCAACTGCCTCTCTGATAACTCCACCTGGATGTCCCGATGTCAACTCAAGTTCAACATGGCCAAGACTGAACTCCTCATTTTTCCTCCCTCCTCTTCCTCTCCCTCTAACCTGCCCATCTGCATCGATGGAGTCACCATCCATCCTGTTCTCCAAGCCCATAGCTTGGGCTTCATCTTTGACACGCACCTCTCTTTTAAAACTTACATTGACTCTGTTGCCAAATCCTGCTGATTCGCCCTCCATAACGTTGCTCGGATCCGCCCCTTTCTCTCTACCTCCTCGGTCAAAACCCTTGTTCATGGTTATCTCTCGCCTCGATTACTGCAACCTCCTCCTTGCTGGCCTCCCTCGCTCTCACCTATCCCCCCTTATCGCAATCCAAAACTCTGCTGCCAAGGTCATTCACTCTGCCCGTTGCTTCGACCATGTGCAGTCTCTCCTCTTCTCTCTTCACTGGCTCCCCCTTCCTGAACATATCCTGTTTAAACTCCTGGTATTCATGTTCAAAACACTCCACAGCCAAGCTCCCCCTTACCTCTCGGACCTAATCTCCTTACGCACTCCTGCACGTGCTCTCCGCTCTTCCTCTGTCCCCTCCCTCGCTCTCCCTCATTTCTCCTGCTCACCTAACCACCTTCGACCCTTCTCCCTCGCTGCCCCGCATGCCTGGAACTCCCTCCCTACCCATATCCACCTTGCCCCCTCCCTCCACTCCTTCAAATCCCTCCTCAAGACCCACTTTTTCCTCGCCGCCTTTCCCATTGCCTGCTAGTCATTCTGCATATACGTACTGTCTGCCCTCCTCTGCAGACTGCTGCAACCAACCTGACTGTAACCAAGCCAAGCACACACACCTGAGACTTCATATCCACCTGAATGTTTGTTTGTCTTCTCCCCTGTCTCTCCCACTGTCCCCTCTCCCTGTCTCCCCCTCCTTGTCTTTTAGATTGTAAGCCATAGGCAGGGACCGCGTCTATTTCTATGTTCTGTACAGCACCAGGCACATGGCTGGTGCTATATAAATGTTTATAATAATAATAATAATAATAATAATAATAATAATAATAATTGGGGATTCTGATGGTGTTCTGCAGAACAGACCACCCCACTGCACAGCAGACCAAGCTGGCCAAGTTGGTCTCAAAGGTGGTGTTGAGGATGCCGAGACTCATTTTTCTGGGTGTCTTCAACATCTCCGCTGAGGCTGACCTTTTAGGGCCAGAGTGGGATTTCATGGTCTCCATGACAACCATGGGTCTAAATATCACAGATAATATTTGGCTTGACCTATGAGATGGAGCACATGTTGGACTTAATGTTTTGCACTGGCCTTGATAATGGGGCTCCGATTATTGGCGGTGGTTTTAAGACACCATTGTCATGGTCAGATCATTACCTCCTGCAAGCCTGGGTCCCTGCATTCATCAGCCTCCATTGGGGTAGTGGACCAGTAGGTTGGTCCACCCCCAGAAACCTATGGAGCCAATTGTATTCAAGAACTCTCTGGGGGATATATCCACTGATGCTGTTGACTGCTCTGTGGATGTCCTGGTTGAGTTGTGGAACACTGCATTGCCCAAGGCCATTGACATGGTAGCACTCAGACGTCCGCTTCCTCCATGACATCAGCACAGGTCATCGTGGTTTACAGGGGACCTGCAGCAGATGAAGCAGGAGGCAAGGCAGTTGGAGTGCAAGTTGTGTTCAACACTTGCTGAAGCTAACCAATTGCACCATAGATCAATTTTGAAGGACTATGGCATTACTAGGGTGGTGGTGAGGACTGCTCTCCTTTTCACTACCATAGAGTCTGCTAAGTCCCATCCAGCAGAGTTCTCCAGGTGGTGAACAGCCTGGTGAATCTGGGCTGTCTCCGTCCTGTGGTTGAGTTGTGTTCTATCTGCTGTGAGGAATTTAATATCTACTTTGCAGACAAAATCGCTTGTATACACCTCAACCTGGGGACTGCTAGTTCTTTGGGAGAGTCAGAGTTTGGGGCTCTGAAGGATCAATCTTGTCCTGTTTATATGGATCAATTTCAGTTGGTGTCACCCACTGACATGGGGGATGTCCTTGGGATCACGCGAACAACCAGTTGTAAACTAGATCCATGCCCATCTTGGTTGGTGAAAACAAGCCGTGAGAGACTGGGGCCTTTGCTGTCTGAGATTGTCAGTGCCTCCCTTTAGGAGGGCATGTTGCTGGAAGCCCTCAAGATGGCAGTAACCATTGCTTGATGCTGACTCCTTGGGCAGCTATCGCCCCATCTCTAACCTTCCCTCTTTAGGGAAGGTTATTGAACAGGTGGTTACCAGACATCTTCAGGGACATCTAGATGCATTAGAATTCCTGGACCTATGTCAGTCTGGCTTTCGTCCTGGGTGTAGCACTGAAACTGTGCTTGTGGCATTGGTCAATGATCTTCGCCATGAGATTGACAGAGGACATTGAACCCTCTTGATCCTTTTAGAACTTTCAGAGACCTTTGATACAGTTGACCATGAAGGATTGTTGACATGGCTGTGGAACCTGGCAGATGTTTGTAGGATGACTCTAGAGTGGTTCCATTCATTCCTGCTAGAGAGATTTCATGATGGGTGATTGTTCTTCTTCCCTCTTGTGGAGTTCCACAGCATTCCATCCTGTCTCCTCTCCTGTTCCATGTGTATTTAAGGTCCCATGGCAAGATTGTGCATAGATTTTAGGTGTGTTGTCTTCAATATGCGGATGACACCCAAATCTACTCCTCTTTTTCATCTGACCCAGGCCCTGCAGTCTCAGTGCTTACCCAGTTCCTGGCCACTATTGGGGACTGAATGTGGGTGAACCATATGAAGCTGAATCCAGACAAGACGGAGATGATGATGGTGGTCCAACCCTGAGGCCTGGGGGGGCTTGGCAATTGAGAGCCAGTGTGGTGTAATGGCTAAGTGTGTAGTACTTGGATCAGAACATAGGGGGAGGGGCTCCGTTCAAGTCTTGTCTTAGCCAGAAATTCACTTGGGTGGCCTTGGGCCAGTCACACTACTCTCTCAGCCTAACCTACCTCCCAGGGTTGTTGTGAGGATTAAAAATTGTGTTTGTTATATGTAAAGTGCTGCCAGGGCAGGGGGGTGCTATATAAAAATAAATATTATTATTATCGTTGATGGTGTCCAGCCTCCCCTTGCTACTCAGGTGCATAGCCTTGGGGTGCTCCTGGATCTTCAACTCCACCTGGATGGTCAGGTTATGGCTGTGGCCAGAAGTGCCTTTCACCAATTCTATCTACTGAGAAGGCTGTGTTTCTTTCTTTCCAATGTGGAATTGGTCACCATCATCCACGCCTTCATTACGTTGAGGCTGGATTACTGCAATGCACTCTACATGGGACTGCCTTTGAAGACTGTCCGGGGGCTGCAGCTGGTGCAAAATGTGGTGGCCCACCTCTTGATGGGGGTGGGTCACCGGGAGCACATTACACCAGTGCTTAAAAGTCTGCACTGGCTACCTATAGCGTTCCAGGAACAATTCAATGTGCTGGTTTTGACCTTTAAAGCCCTAAATGGCTTGGGCCCTACATATCCGAAGGACCATCTTTCTCCTTATGTCCGATCACAGCCCTTAAGATCGGCCAAGGGTGCCCTCTTGTGGGTTCCATCACTGGTCGAATTTCATATGACCCGGGGCCACAGAGGGGTATTCTCGTTAGCTGCCCCACTCCTTTGGAGGCTTGCCTGAGTCCTAATTTGAATGTCTTCCATTGGCAGTGTAAGACCTTTTTATTTTTCTGGGCATTGAATGAGCAGGGATAGACTGGGGATGTGTGTTTTTTTTTTAGTTTTGTGGGGTTTGAATTATTTATTTTATATTTTGTATTTTATGTATTTATTGTAAGTTGCCCTGAACCTCAGGGGATAGGATGGTATATAAATCAAAATCAATCAATCAATCAATCAATCTTTCTGAACTTTTCAGGTTTTATTCAGATATTGATACAGGATCTAATCCTGATCACCAATGCAGCTGCTATGTCTTGGTTTACTAAGATCTTTATACATTTGGTTTGAAGGAAGGGTGAAAAATCTTTAAGGGATATTTGGCTCCACCCTTAGATCTCAATATTTAGTATTTGAGAGGTATTGATATTGATTAGAACAGGAGATGTGTATATGTAAATTAGTGTTCATACTAAATTGAGTATGTACAGAATGAGCATTTTCACCTGCCTTCTGGTCACTATACTCACATTGCAAACTTCTGAGCAGTTTCAGTTGACTTCAATTTCAAAATAAATCCCAAGGAAATAGTTCTTTCTTCCACCTAAATATGTGGACTTTCCATCCAACAGTTATGCTCCCACAAAGCCCACACTAGAAAATGGTATGTCTTGGACGAATGATTGGTTTAAAATCCAGTATTCTCAGACCCACAACTTCTAAAAGCATGAAGAACATTGTATTCTTTATCTTTATTTTTTTTATATTGCATCCACCCCTGTCATGGCACAAGGAGCTCTTCACAAAGAACTAATTAACAACTTTTTTTAATCCTCACAACAGTTGCAGGAAATGGGATGTCCCAAATTTCCATAAGCTTTCCATAAGCTAGAATGCCAAACAACACACTAGTAACGTTGTGTTTAGAAATAGAAATACAATTTCAGGGAACTTTTTTAGGTTCCTAAAACAGGTCAGTTGTAACATTCTTCCTCTCTAAATTCTAAGGCCGTTTTCACATGGTGCTGCTGGGTGGAGGGATAGGTGTACCCGGTGGGTGGAGGTGGGTGTGCTCCCTTTCCCATGGGCGCACACTCATGTCCACCCATGAAGCCTCCTCTGTTTTGTCGGATGTCTCCGTGGGTAGGTGATGGATGGAGATGGGTGTGCGCACAGATGGCCCCCCAACGTACACTTGCCTGCACACCATGGGGGGGGGGGGGAGATGCAAAAATGGTCAGTGTAACAAATTACTAAGGCATGAAGGTACAGATATTTTAAAAACAGGGAGACCTGAGCAAAGGCATTCTTGTGCTTTCAAGTAGTGCTGAACGCATTCTTCGCAATTACTCATATTTTACCAAGTATCTTGGTATTCAACTCGGTTTTACTGAGTACCGAGTAAATGAGGAATCGGCCTGGTACTCGTTCCAATACTCATTTCTCAGGTAAATCCTCAGACAGGAAACATACGGGGCTTTTCCTGGTCCTATATAAGGGGACTCGGTACTCGGAAAATACTCAGTACTCGGTTTTATTTTACCAAGTATTTTACCTAGTACTGAGTATCTCGGCTGAGTTACCAAAGACCAGTTGAACACTCAGAGACAATCCTCAGAAACTCAGAAATACTCGCAAATTTTTAAAAAATTTTTTACTGTTTGATGCAGCCCTACTTCCAAGTGAATAACCAGAAGAGTGAGCAATTAAGACAGGTGGAACAGAAAAAGGGGAGGGGAGGAGTGTGCTAGGTCAGATTTACGAGGATTAGTAGCAGAGGGATAGGGTTTTTAATAGGAACAGAGTGGAGGCTTCATATTAGTGATAAGAAAGAAAGAGGGAAAGGTAGCAGAAGGATGTACCATATATACTGTGCATACAAAATGCTACACAAGCTATTTTCAAAATGCTTTAGAATTTTTAACTATTATACAGATTTTATTATCCATTCCTTACCCCTCCAAATACTCCAGTGCTCATCTTACCACACCTCTCTCTTCTTGCTTTACAATCTACTCCTCCATTGCTTATGACAATGGATGTTTTCAGATGGATATGGAGGCAGCATGCCCCAGAGCATCTCCAAGGGTGCACCCCTGCATCTGCCCACATCCAGGAAGGTTCCCTGTCCTACAGTCTGCCCATGCATCCGCCCCCCCGCACCATAGAGTTGCAGGTGATTTCCCAATGGTCTGAGCTGGCACCCAGAACTCTATGGTGTTGCCTAGGGCATCAGTCAGCTGGAAGTTGAGCAGCAGTGTGTGTTCACACATCAGGCAAACAGACGCTCCGCTTCGGGCTGGTACCCTGGGTGTGGCCAGACTACTCCGCTGGTGGCACTCGGGGATGTTCCAGAGCACCACTGGTGGGGCTGCCCCGGAGCAGGCAGAGCCTGCTCTGCCTGCACATCTGGTGTCTTTAGACAGACAAGACACCCAGGGGTGAAGCAGGCAGAACAGGGCAAAACCAGGGAAGCCCATCAATCAGAAAACACCCAATGTATTCTGGTTTTCTCCAACCTCTCCATTCATTACATTATTTTATCTCAGACCTCCTGGTCCACATTACCTCTGCCCTCTGTCCCACGTAGAGCTGTGTCCTTCACAACTTCCTTTTCTCACTCTCTTTTTGAGTGACCTCAACCACATGCACAGCTTCATCTTACATAGTTACATTAACTTATCACCTTCCTTCAAGCCTACATTTCTGTTTAGCTTTCTTGTTCATGTTTAATCAACACACACACCCTTTAAATTGCTCCACTACTTTGTCCTCCACCAACATGTCAAATTAATACCTTTTAACTTTGAATTCCATCTGACATGTTCTGTTCCTTGTTCCTGTTTGTAAGAAAGATGTGGCAAAAAGTTACCAACCCTGAAAAATATATCAAAGGCAGTCCAATCCTCAACCAACTCTGCTTTAGGGATTGGGCTGCCCAATAAGGCAATCCCAGTATTGCCAGCATCAAATAGTCAAAAGTCATGAATAGTCCACCTCTAAACAGCTATGAGCCTCAAAAGTAAAAGTTGGAGTTTTTTGTTAGCTTTGCACTTTTGAGACTTTAGGTTACACTATGAATGCAGCCACACAAGATGCTGTAGGCCTACCATGCCTTGGGTAGCCGTAACCCACTCTGGGCAGCCAGGCCACGAGATTGCAGTGACTTGTTTGCCCAGGAGCCACCAGATGTTCCCCCCGCCCCAAGGCGGGAGGAGCAGCTAGCTGCTCCAAGGACATGTTGCGGAGCAGCCTTTCCCCAACTGGGTTAAGGCTGCCCAAGGCATGGTTGCCCGTGTGCCTGCATGGCAATTTCTAGGTGGGGCACATCAGCCACATCAAGGTCAGGCTGAGAGAAAGAGGCAGGCAGGGCTGGGTGCCTGCTTGTGTGGCCGGTGCCTTGACCTACTCTGGCCATGGCAGAGACTCCAACGGCGGTAGGTCCACCCGGCTACCCCACAAACATGTGCCCACCTCCCCGAGCTTGCCCTGCAGTGTGTTATTTCCTGTTGTTTACCCAACTGCATTGTTTTAACAGCATCTTAAGCAATAATTTATTTCCATTTTGTCTCTGTGGATTTAGCAGATGATGTAAAGAAATCATTCCCCTCACCCTCTCCCTGCACGCGCTGTAAAGCTTTAAGGTGCAGACAAAGACACCATTCAGGTTACATAAATTTAGCTAACATGCCAGATGTAAAATCAATTAGTGGTGGTAGAAATATGGCCTCATATTTTAAGGTCTGAAACATCCTAATTGCCTCTCTGCAGTTCTCGTCCTGAGTAAAATGGGCTTGAGAAGTGTTTCTGCTTCCCTTCAATCCTAATAAATCTGTTATAAAATTTTAGTGAAGAGAAGAGAAGAATCCCTAAAAGTTTGGGGTTTTGCTTGAGGAATATTTCCAGAGGTCTCATGTTTATTCCACTTATCTAAAGAACATCATCCCCATGCCTCATGCTGTTTAAAACCACACGTTTCTCCTACAGGAGGGGGGATGTGGAATCTTTTCCCTCTTGCAGGTCACTTTGAAAGTTATTACAGCTCAAGGGGCCAGATAGAAGTTTGCAGTGCACGTGTTTAAAGGGAGGGAGGGGGCAGGATTGGGGAAAGAAGAGGGGGATTGAGATCACAGATCCATGAATTCATGCTCTCCTCTCTGCGCCCTTCCCTTGAGCTCACCTTTCAGTGTTTGTAGGGTTGGCCATGGTCAGCTACAAGAAGGAAAGGAATCAAATAAAAAAACAACCATTGGTCAAATTTGGCCCAGAGACCAGAGGCTCCTCACTCCTGCCCCGCAGCAACCATCACACCTCTTGCTGTTTCTTGCTTAGCAAGAGGCCTGTAGGGAACACAGCAGCTGCATCCTGCCTTTCAACATGTTGTTTCCTAGCATGGGGGCAGCATAGACACTTTCTTGTTGTTGTCTGCTCCCTGTGCCATACAATCATACATCACATCCTGTTAATAATTCCATACATTTTTTTTTAAGGTAAAGTGTTGTTATAAAGATTTACTGGTAAAATAATAGTTTGGGATCACTGTGACCAATTCACTATAAGCCCTTGCAGGACCAGGCCCCAAGTGGAAGGGGAGGGAGGTGACAGGGGCTTGCATGGCCATTCCATGGAAGCCTTAGAATTAGGGGGGCTGCATTTCTGTCTTGCTAAGACAGAATTCCCTGAAAAATGCCCTTTCAGGGGAGTCCAAAACTCAGCGAGGTCCCCCCCATTTCAGAGTCCCAATCCCAGATCAGCAGTACCGTTATCCCCTTTGGCTTCTTGACGCTCACACACATGCACGCTGAGCCTACCTCGGCTTAATCAGTCTCTACATGGGTCCCTACTTGGTGCTGGGATGTGGTGGGTATGCCCGATGTGTGTGTGGGTGGGTGTACAGTGCTGGGAGGGGTGTGGTGAGTGTATGGTGCTGGGAGTTTGGTGGGTGTGTGCATGATGCTGGGGTGTGTGTGTGTGTGGTACTGTAGGTGCATGGGGCGTGTGAGCCTGCACTGGCCTCTGCACTCCTCCACCTCACAAGGAACTCCTGCCCTCTTCCTCCCCACTAGCCTGTCCTAGGTTTCACATGGCCCACACTCCTCCCTGTCTCAGAAATCCTTCCCCCAGCCTCCCAACTCCCTTGCGAACCTCTGCCCCAGCAACCCTGCCTTCCCTAACAACCCCCTTCTGCCCTGGCCTCCTCACTCGCTAGTGCCCCAACCTCTCCCCTGCTCAACAGGTGGGAGGATGGGTCCCTATTCCATTTGCTGTACCTGGGCCCATCCCAAAGTAGTTACACCTCTGAGGAGGACTTGGCACGGCAGGATTTGAGAATGAGCAGGCAGGGTAAAGGCAGTGGCCAGCCGGAGGAGCAGAGAGAGAGATAGACACAAGGACGCACAGACTCACCCAGCTGAGTGAGGAGGAGGACTGGAGAGACTGGGAGTGTTTTTAGATGAGCACAGCTCAGAAGTGGGTTCATGTCTGCTTAGGCCCTTTTCACATGGGCCGCGGTGTGTGCGGGGATGGGTGTGTGCTGGTGGTGAGTGGAGGCGGGTATGCGGCCGTTCCCATGGGTGCACACCCTTCTCCATGCACATAACCCGCATTGATGCCCATTGCTCCATGCGTGGGTGATGGGTGGAGTTGGGTGGAGATGGGTGGAACGCAGGAGCACGCACCCCCACCCCACCCCCGTGGTGTTCCCATGGGTGCACCCCCTCATGGGCCATCCCCCTCACACCCACCATAGAGTTTGCATGGGCACCTATGTGAAAAGGGCCTTAGTAGTCCACTTGCAGAGCACCCACACACATGGAGTGAGTGGGGAGGTGTTCTAATGGGTGTCTCCCTGGGTGGCTACCATGACTATGGTACCATGACCATGCAGGCAACCTCCACCCACTCCCATAGCCACTGACCATAGCCTGAAGCAGTTCATATGAGCAGCCATTACCCCTTCCAGAGTTTCTGGTAGGGGCAGGGGTGAGATGGGGAGGCAGCAGGGCCAACCTGTCCGCTGCCATTGGTTGGCACCCTGATTCAAATAGGCCAGGGATGTGTGGGCGCCTGTTCCCACACAGCACATCTTCCCCTGCACAGCACAGCACAATCCAGCTTTCCCTCCAATACGGCATGCATCGTGAGTGGCCATGAGTGGGTTGTGTGTGGGTCATGGGAGCGCACCTCCACCCACCCCACCTTCAAACAAACACTCGGGTGGGTGTCCATGTGTGGTGCTGTCTAGTTTTAATACACCCTGAGAGAGGCAGCAACCTACAGGCAAAGGGGTCTCTTCCCCTCCAGTTCTCTGCACCCACCACTGCCCCAGCAATCTTCCCCTCCCCACCGTACCAGCAATTCCCATCGCTCCCTACCCCCTGCTCTTCCCTGCACACACACACACACACACACACACACACACACACACCACATTTCTCACAAACTGCCATACCACAACTACCTAGCCACCTCCTGTGTTTTACACCAACAAAGTGTAAAACACCTTGAGTTGTTGGTGACTCGACTGCGGGACTGGGCAGGGATCAGCAGAACTGTTCTTGAATGGTTCCATTCTTTCCTGGCTGGGAGAACCCAGCATGTGGTACTGGGGGATTATTCATCTTCCCCCCAGGGCCTCACATGTGGAGCCCCACAGGGTTCCATCTTATCCCCTCTCCTGTTCAATGTATATATGCAGCCTTTGCGGGAGGTTGTCAGAGAGTTTGGTGTAAGGCATCATCAATATGCTGATGACACCCAACTATAGCTCTCATTTTCATCAGACCCTGGTCCGTCAGTCTTGGTGCTTACCCAGTGTTTGTCAGCTGTGGGGGACTGGATGAGGGCAAGCTGCCTGAAGTTAAATCCTGACAAGATGGACGTGATGGTTGTGGGGAAAGCCAGGGGAGTGATGCCCCCCATCATTGATCGGGTCCGTCCTCCCCTGGTATCTCAGGTATGTAGTCTGGGGGTGCTCATTAATTATTTATTATTATTATTATTATTATTATTATTATTATAGCACCAGCGATGTACCTAGCGCTTTACAAAAAACAAGATAGACAGTCCCTGCCCAAGAGCTTACAATCTAAAGACAGGAGGAGGGGAGACAGGGAAGGGGGAACAAAGGGAGAGACAAAGGATGCGATATTCATGAGGATGCGAGAACTCAGGTACATGTTCTTGGCTTGGTTACAGTAAATTGGGAGTTTACAGATAACGGGTGGGGGATAATCCTGGGTGGGGATGATTAGCAGGCGTTAGGAAGGGCGGAGCGGAAGAGGTAGGTTTTGAGGAGGAACTTGAAGGTGTGGAGGGTGGGGGCAAGGCAGACGAGTGCAGGGAGGGAGTTCCAGGCATGCAGGGCAGCGATGGAGAAGGGACGAAGGTGGTTGGGGGAGCAGGGGAGGCATGGGAGGGTGAAGGAGGGGATAGAAAAGGAGCGGAGTGCTCGAACAGGGGTTCAGAGGGAGATCAGGGCAGAGAAGTAGGGGGGAGCGAGGTTGTGAATGGCTTTGTAAGTGAAGACAAGCTTGTGCAGAATATGCTCAGAAAGAGGGAGCCAGTCGAGAGAGGAGAGGAGAGGCTGCACATGGTCAAAGCGACAGGCTAGGTGGATGATCCCCACTCACCATCCTTCGTGGTGGCAGCGGCTGCAGGGCAGGCTCCAGCCGGTGCTGGCTCTGGTGGTCGAGGAGAGACACCTGTAGGGGGGAAACAGAGACCTGTAAGTGGCTGCGGTTGCTTGCCCTACCCCTCCCACCTGGACACACCCCCAGTGGCATGAAAACCAATGCACCGGCGGCCGGGCGAGAAGCCCCACTCACCATCCTTGGAGGTGGTGGTGGCGGCTGCAGGGTGGGCTCCAGCCAGTGCTGGCTCTGGTGGTCGAGAAGAGACACCTGTAGGGGGGAAACAGAGACCTGTAAGTGGCTGCGGATGCTTGCCCTACCCCTCCCACCTGGACAACCACCACCCCCGCTGGCATGAAAACCAATGCACCAGCGGCCGGGGCCATCGGCCACGAGCCGAAGGGTCACGGCCAAAGAGTGCGGCCCTTTGGGGCCCTTCGGGGCTAGTCGGGGATGGAGGGGTGTGATGTTTTGATTAGGTGGGAAGGAGTGGTTGGGGTATGGGGAACTGTCTAATTATTAATGTTTGAGTATCTAATGTTTAGGGGGTCTGCCTTGGCCAGTGTTGGACCAAGGTGGGCTTCTTTGGTGGGGTTGTATTATGGCGGGGTGGGTATTGTACTGTATGAAAGAGGAAGTGGAGATGGCTGACTCCCCCCCTGGTGAGAGAGGGATGAAGCCAGCTGTATACCCTGGTGGCAGCAGGGTATAGGTAGTGGGAGAGAGGGGGACCATTTTGCCTGATGTGTAGACATGGTCAGAGGAAGTATTAGTTGGGGGGTTGGTTTTTTACATGTATGCTATTATATTGTTTTGCTGGATCCCCTGCGTGGGAAAGAACCCCAGTAAGTGTAGTGATGATGTTGTACGCCGCCTTGAGTGATTGATGATGATGATGATGATGATGATGATGATGATCCTGGCAGCAGAGTTTTGAACAGAGATGAGGAAAGAAAGGTGAGAGCGGGGAAGGCCAGCAAGGAGGAGGTTACAATAGTCAAGGCGTGAGATGATTAGGGCGTGGATGAGAGTTTTGATAGAGGAGACAGACAGAAAAGGGTGGGTCTTTTTTTTTAAAAAATGTATTTTTATTGATGTTTTCAAATTTGACAAAGTTTAATTTGTTATACACATTGTCCTGTTACCGTACATTTCAGTAATTGCAGTACACCAACAATAACTAACCAAAACCATTAACTGTGTGTGTACGTTATAAAAGCGTGAACGATGGCCCATTTGCTACAAGGTGTGTCTATGTCGAATCTGAAATCTCTACTGAGATTATGCTCATTCCTGACTATTCTTTTAAAATTGAACATCAAAGAGAGTTTTAAGATCTTTTTTCCATGACATTTCTTTATCTAGCGCCTGCACAATAGGTATCCAGGTTTCCTTAAAGTTGCTGAGCTTCCCGTGTAGTCCTGCATGCAATTTTTTCCATTGAGAACATAAAGACGAGCCTTTGTAACCATTTCTCCATCTGGAGTTCACTTTGATCTTTCCAATGTCTGAAAATTATATTGATGGCGGCTAAAAAGAGCATCTACGGGGTTGAGTTTTTTCCTTTAAAGATTCCCCCTTTGGGTAGATACCCAAAAGTGCCACATCTGGTCTAAAGGGGACCAGTGTCCCTGCTAGTTGATTTATCACTTTCCAGACCCTGCCCCAGAAGACCTGCAACTTGCTGCATCCCCACCAGCAGTGCAAGTAGTCCCCCCTCTCACCGCAACCCCTCCAGCAAAGCGTCTTACCCCCTGGTCTTATATATCTTGTTCTGTCTGGTGTTAAATAAAACCTCATGGTCAGTTTTATTTGAGCCTCTTTAATTTCTAGGGAAGAGGCACAATTATGCATGTGATCCCAGATAGTTTTAGCCTCATGTTCCCCTAGCTCCTTTTTTAAGTCTTTACTCCATTTTTCAAGGTAGGTATTCCTGCTACTGTAGAGTATAGATTTAAGTTCTTTATATAGTCTCCCCAGTCTGCCAGCTGCTTTACTTTTCTCAAATAATAGCTTTTCAATTCTGTATGGGTCCCTTCCAAAATTGTCCCCCGCTTGCTGGGCTGTGCATAAATCTTTTTATTGTAAATATTGAAAGGTCTCCAGCAGAAAAGGGTGGATCTTAGCAATGTTGTGGAGGCAGAAACGGCAGGATTTGGCAATGGAGTCAATGTAGTGTTTGAAGGTAAGGTGCAAGTAGAAGATGAAGTCCAAGCTATGGGCTTGTGGGACAGGGAGGATGGAGACCCTGTCAATGGCAATTGACAGGGAAGAGGGAGAGGAAGGATTGGGAGAGAAGATAAGGAATTCAGTTTTCACCATGTTCAGTTTGAGTTGGCGTTGAGACATCCAGGCGGAGATATCAGAAAGACAGTTGGGAGATGAGTTTGAACATAGGGAGAGAGGGAAGAAGTGGAGAGATAGAGTTGAGTGTCATCAGCGTATAGGTGGTACTGGAAACTGTGGGAGGCAATGAATTTGCCTAGGGATAGGGTGTAGATAGAGAAGAGGAGAGGTCCAAAGACAGAGCCTTGGGGAACCCCGACCAAGAGGGGTGGGGAGGAGGAGTTAGGAAGAGATACATTGAAGGAGCAGTCAGAAAGGTAGGAGGAGAACCAGTCGGGGACAGAGGGCAGAGAACCAGAGTCCATAACATTGCTAAGATTCACCCTTTTGTCTCTGTCCCGTCTGCCAAAACTCTTGTTCATGCTCTGGTCATCTCTCGCCTCGATTACTGTAACCTCATTATATTATTATTATTATTATTATTATTATTATTA
>QEPC01005936.1:777226-844551 GCA_003113815.1 Sphenodon punctatus
CCCCTCCCTTCATACCTTCAAATCTCTCCTTAAAACTCACCTCTTTCGCTCTGCTCTGTCTGACTCTTTATCCTGCTGAGCCACTATTTCCTATACCTATGGTCTGTTTACCCTTATCCTTGCCACATGGACCTGCCTGCTGTCATAACAATAATAATAATAATAATAATAATAATAATAATAATAATAATAATAATAATAATAATAATAATTAATAAAAATCCAAGGGAGTGTAGCAATTCAAGCAGGAGTGAGTGGTCAACAGTGTCAAAGGCAGCAGAGAGATCAAGGAGGACAAGAATAGAGTAAAGGTGGTTGAATTTAGCCACAAGAAGATCATTGGTAATCTTAGCAAGAGTGGTTTCAGGGGAGGGAAGGGTGCAGAAGCCAGATTGGAGGGGGTCAAGGGAGACGTTGGTGGAGAGGAGGTGGAGGCAATGAGAATAGACAACCTGTTCAAGGAGTTTGGAAGCAAAAGGGAGGAGCAAGACAGGACGGTAATTAGAGGGTTCAGAGGGATCCAGAGTGGACTTTTTGAGGCAGCTCCTCGATCGGCAGTTCTGCCTGGATGTCCAGGTGGTGGTTGTGGAGAAGGGTGCATTTTGCCAATTACATCTGGTACATTGGCTTAGGCCATATTTATTATTATTTCTTTATTATTAACATTTATATGCTGCCCTCTCTTGCTACAAGCATCTCGGGGCGACTAACAACATTTTAAAACACATAACTAAAATACAATTAAAACAACCTAAACCCCCCAAATTAAGATAACCCATACGCAAACCCTCCCTAACCTAACCCAACCCAACCCCCTGCCCACTACCCATCTCCCCCACCCCTACCTACTCCCTTCCCCAAATGGCTGGACAAACAGCTAAATCTTACAGGCCCGGCGGAAGGCCAGCAGACTCAGGGCCAGTTGAGCTTCCTCCGGGAGGGAGTTCCACAGCCACGGTACAACCACCAAGAACATCCTCTCCATTGTTGTCCCCTGGCTAACCCATATGGCTCAGACTCAGCTCTGGCCACGATCATCCATGCTTTTATTACCTTGAGATTAGATGACTGTAATGCACTCTACATGGGGCTACCCTTGATGATGGTCCGGAGACTGTAGCTGGTGCAGAATGTGGTGGCTCGTCTCCTGAAAGGGACGGGCCAACACGAGCACATTACTCCAGTGCTCCGTTCTCTGCACTGGCTGCTGATAGTCTTCCGAGCCCAATACAAGGTGTTGGTTTTGACCTTTAAAGCCCTAAATGGCCTGGGCCCCACCTACCTGCAGGACTGCCTCACCCTCTGGATCTTGGATTGACCTCTGTGGTCAGCCAGGGGTGCCCTCCTTGAGGTCCCCCGGGTTTCCCTGGTGTCGACCATGAAGAGGGTATTCTCGGTGGCTGCACTGCGGCTGTGGAACTCCCTCCCATTGAAGGTCTACCTGGCCGCTGACCTCCACTCTTTTCATAGGCAGTGTAAGACCTGGCTATTTCGCCAGGCCTTTGCCGAGGGAGATGGGATGGGTGGGTTGAGTTAGGGTGGGGTTTTATTGTTTGTGTACTGGGTTATTTTAACTATGGGGTTGACAAATGTTGATTTTATTATGTTTTTAAATGTTGTTAAAGAGACGCTTGTAGCAGGAGAGGGCGCTATACAAATGCAATTATAAATAAATAAATGTGGTGTGGCAGGGGGGTATTCTATCTTCTGCACCTAGGCCCCACACAGCCTATCTATGCCCCTGCACCCTGCAACAGGCAGGTTGGGACAGAGTGGTCTGGGGCAGAAAGTTAGAGGTGGGAGGAGGGCCTTGGATGTGGGCAGGAAGAGAAGGGTCCTGATCATGAATCTGCCCTCGTCTTCATGTGTGTCTATGCCCTCATCTCTGCACACTTACTCCAAGAGTGGTTAACGGTTACTAACTGATTAAGAATACCAGCAGGTCATTTCAAGAATACTGTGGTACAGTTGTCATGGTGTGTGTGTTGTTTTTAAAAAAGCAAATGTGATGTGGTTAATACTAAACTTTAAATTGTGTTCCCCCATCAACAATCACAAGTCGCCTATGAGTCCCTGAAGTTGCTCAGGCATGGGCAGGAGGCTGCAGGCAGGGTGGGAGGAGTTGGGAAGGGGGTAACACGGGGATAACTTCTATTGGCTGGGTGTGGGCACAGTGGTGAGGTGACATGGGACATCTGCTACTGGAAAGACATGGGCAGAGTGAGCAATATAGTGCCTCTGCCCTCTGTTTATTTAAAACTGCAGGAGCCATTTTGAGTCAGATAGGAGAACGAGTGCTTGTGATAGACAGATTAAGAAGTAGGCATGACATGGCAGAGGAGCCATTCAATGAATCATTTGTGTTACCGAACTCTGAAGGGGAAGTGGGGCCCTTAAGGTGACTTGGAGTATGAGACCTTAGCCATTTGAAATAATAGCAATGGTCTGCTCCGGTAATCTTATTTATTTATTTATTGGAGGGGGGCGGGGGAGGAATCCTATCCTAGCTAGAGGAAATGGGGTGGGGTGGGGGAGACTAGCAGAATCCCTTTGCTTGTTTTCACCAAAGATCTGAAGAAACTGGTCTGATCCTTTTCCCGTTTGTAGCAGAAAACTAACCACCAATTACCATACAGACACTTTATTACAAAGCACAGAGAGTGAAAATTTAGAGTTGTCATTCATAGGAAACTGCTGATTTCCAATGAAAAGCTCTTTATTTAACAGCATTTATTTATAGGATATATACCATTAATTACGTACTATTTATCATGTAATGTGTAAAGTGTGTTCTGCTTCTTATCAACACTAAATTTCAATGGAAGACAAAAATACAAAAAAAGACACACACACAAAAACCTCACAAAAATTGGAAAGACAAAAACCGAAAGACAAAATGATTACCCCAAGGCACATCTCTACTTAGGATACAGAGGCAAGTGCTGTCCCTTTAAGGGGAACACTAGTCAGAAGGCAGCAATTGGGTAGTGTTGATTTTTCTCCACTGAGCCAGCTTGGGCAGCCAACCTCCTGAGCATCAGCCATAAAAGAAAGAGCCAGAGAGTTATGGGAAGGACTGATGGGGGGGGTGGTTGCCTCATAGGAGAGAAGCTGACCTCAGGGAGGGCCTGAGGTAGGGGCCAGAGGCAGAAACTACTCATGGCTCTGACTGACTCAGGGTTTTCCTGAGGCTAGCTGACTGGCTTGGGAACAAGCCAAGCCAGGGTACCAGGATCAAGGGCCTGATACCTTCAGGCACCCTGGAGCTCCTCAACAGAAGCAGCAAGAAGCCCAGGGCAGTGGCATAACCAAGGTCTCTCAGATGGGGTGGGGGCACTTTCTTTTGTTGGTGTGGGGGCAAAGCTAGAAGGAGGGCAATTTACAGACAAAGGGAATGTGCGGCACAGCTCCCCCCCCCCCCTTCCCCAGTCATCCCTTGTTAACACCCGTAGCCAAGGGAAGGGATCTTCTGGAAAGAGGAGTTACCCAGATTGACGCCTGACTCAAGTCAGGAGCTGGAGCCTGCTCTTGTCTTTCGGACACCATGCAAAAAAAGCTCAACTGATGACAGACTGAGGGAAGAGGGAATAGATATTGCTCATATGGAGGTTTATCTCAGGGCAGGGGATTATTGTTTGGACTGTATATATCAGTGATGGACACTTGGCACATCAGGGGAGGGACCCAAGTGGAAAGGGTCCTGGTAACAATTTCCCAATAATAACACTTTCTAAGGATGAAAACAAATGAGAGGGCCACCAAGGCTGCCACACTGTGGGCCGGCAGGGAGGGCAGTTCAAACAAAGGGTATTTTCAGACGTTACGAGATCACAGTAAACCACAGTGAACAACGGTCAATTTCGCTGCGGGGCCAAAGTGCCCTGAATGTCTGTTTGGCGGCCGCCAGATGTTCACCACGGCCAATTCGCACATGGGGTCAATTTCAACCAGATTTCCCAGGCTCCCCACAGGACGAGCTCCGAAAGCGTGGTCAAAGTGATTCCCAGCGGGAAGCAATAAAAAGTAACCTCTGGCCAGCGATCACGGCCCGGAATCCCTGGCGTGATTCCGGGCCATGGTTAAAGTGACCGGGCACTGTGGCTGCATTGCACGCGGTGCCCACCTGTCTCCCCAGAGGGTGGGCGGCGGGGGAGCATGGGGGTTCGGGGCCGTGCGGCCGCACGATGCACTGCGCGGCCCCGCCCCCTCCCCGATTCCCCGCCGGGATCAGCCGGCACGTCTATTCAGGCCATTTTTTGACCACGGGGGGTGGTTATTTCATTCACCCCCACCGGGGATTCACTGTGGTGAATCGCCCCAGCGTAACATCTGAAAATACCCAAACACACACACACACACACACACCAATTCTGGACAGGTGGGGGCTGACATCAAAAGTTCCTCCATGCTACAGGTTGGCAGAGGAGCTATCCACACAGTAAAGGACTCCCAGACTCCTGCTACACAGCAGGATCGGGCCTCCAGGGGAAGCTGCCACTGAATAGCTGATCCGAGGACCAGGAGGAGCACACTCACCAAGGCCACCAAACAGCTGAAGGGGGAGGGAGATCCTCCAGGCCCCCCTGATCAGCTGTTTGGCAGCCCAGGTGAGCGCGCTCCTCCACACCCACCCACCCTGGAACAGCTGCTTGATGGCCTGCGTGAGCGTGCTCCTATGGGCCCCTCAGGTCAGCTGGGGTAAGCACACTTCTCTGGGCCCAGTCCTTGGGGTTGAAGTGGGGTTGGGTAGAGCCTTGAAGTGGAATTGGGTAGAGCCTAACAGACAGGAGGATGCACGTTAGCCTGGATTGGCCCAGCTGGGTGAGCCTTAGCCTGCGATTTGTCACCAACCTTCTCCAGACGATGCATCCGGTAGCAGCTGCCCACCCCAATGCGGAAGTGGGCGAACATCTGGCGGGCACTAACGAGCAGGTGACTTGCAGGCTACTCAGAGCTAGTGTCTCATTTGTTTTCACCCTAAATGGGAAGCTGTTGCATATAATTATGCTATTCCTATTTGAAAAAAATGCATGTGCTAGCCCTGGGCCTGAGAGATTTTCCAAGAAAGAGTAAAAAGTCATCTTACTATCCCAGTTGCAGCTTTCTGCTGTGAATCTACTTACCACATCCTCATCTATGTCTATAGCTTTCTATATCTGCCGTAGAACTCCAGTTCAGGAAGGCACTTAAACTTCAGTAGTCCCAGAGGAGTCATAAGAACCGCCATACTGGGCCAGACCAATGGTCTATCTAGCTCAGCATCCTGTCTTTGACAGTGGCCAGAATCAGTTCCTTCAGAGAAGTGCACAAATATTTCAAAAATTGAGTAATCCATTTCCTGCTCTTCACTCCCAGCCCCCAGCACTCAGAGGTCTCCTCCCTGGTCTACAGCTATTTATGGACCTATCCTCAGAGAACTTACTATGTTGCTAAATCAGGAACAGGGTATTGAAGACAAGCTCTCATTGAAGGTATATTATTGATTTCAAGACGGTTACTATTAAGACATTTTTCTGCTACCATGACAGAGGGAAGAAGTGCAGTTTTTCTGTCCTAAAATATGTATGAGGGGGAAACCAGTGGCATAAAAAGTTTGACACTCCAGCTTCTATGGGGCCCATTGCTGGTATGTGTTCCTGCTCTCCAATGCTTCACTTCTGGTGGGGTGGCCCCTCCCACAACTCTCTCATCCCTGGGACTCAGTCCATAGTTGAAAATACACACAGTGTTTAATTCTCTTTAACAAGTGAGGTGAACAGCAAGTTTTGTCACTAGAGCTCTACTTATATGCACATGACTTTAGGATTGGTGTCACGTCTCTCAGGCTCAGTGTCCCATCTGTAAAATGGGAATAATAATGACCTCCCTCACAGAGATGTTGAGAACTAGATAAGGATTTTTAATCACTTTGAATAGTGAAAGTGTTATATAACTGATGAATAATAATAAATGCCCACACCATAGTCACTATTGCCACTAACAAATTCCATCTGGGAGAGTCTGCAATGAGACTAGATTGAGACGAAGCAGAGATTAGGATTTCGAGATCAGAATTTCAAAAATAAGAGACATTACAGAGATATTTTTTTTCTCTTTTACCAATCTGTGCAATTTTAGGGATTACTTACCAGTGAAATAAGGGACGTTCATTATGTTCCATGGAGCTGTGATGTTCAAAATAAAGGGTGTCTGTTATGTAAATAAGAGCTGTCCTTTATGTTCTAGATAGAGATGAAGTAGTTCAAATCATATCTTTTATTAGGACAAGTTCTGCTGGTGAGAATAGTCAAGCTTTCAGGCTACACGGAGCCCTTCCTCAGGCATGTAGTGTAGCCAGTCAGAAATACATAAATTGAGAAAATGCAGGGCAGGTCTATATGAGGAGGTACGACAGAGCCATTGGGCTCTGAAACAAGGGTGGTCTTTAAGGCACATTCCTTAAAATAAAGGACACCTAGCAACCCTGAGAGAGGCACATGAAGCAATGAATTTCCCCCTTCTTTCCTGAATCCCTCTGCACACATTTGCCTTGTTTGTTTGTTTGTTTATTAAAATTTGTACCCTGCCCTTCCCGAAGGCTCAGGGTGGCTGACAACAACAAAAACACCAGGAAAAAAATAATAAAAATACAAAGCAATACAATAAAGTCCCCTAAAATCCCCTCACCCCAAAAACCCACCCACCCCAAACTTTATCCCAGCTTACCAAAAGCTCTTCCAAAAAGAATTGATTTACACCACCTCCGAAATATGCTCAGGCTCCAGCACACCTCTGGGGGAAGGGAGTCCCACATAGTACTGGGAAAGCAACTGAGAATGGCTCTTTGTGGGTCCTTGTTATACAGACAAGATTAGCCAGTGGTACCCACAAAAGGGCATTCCCAGCTGACTGCAGGGGTGGCAGTGGAGCATGAAAGGAAAGGTGGTCTTTCAGGTATATGGGACCCAGGATGTTTAGGGCTTTAAAGTTCAAAAACAGCCCCTTGAATTATGCCCGGGAAGCTATAGGAAGCCAGTGCAGATTTGGAAGCACAGGTGTAATCTATTCACGGCAACCCACCCCAGAAAGGCTGCATTCCCATCTGCGGTGGCAGCAAAGGGAGTGGCGACGGAAGACGCAGCAGCAGGGAGGAGTTGGCTGACAGGAAAAGAGCCAGTGTGAACGGGGATCTGCCGCAGCTTCTCTCGCGTATGTCAGGGCAGGACTTTGCACCCTGGCATGTGAGAGAGAAGTCGCGGCAGATTCCTGTTCGCACTGGCTCTTTTCCTGTCAGCCGGCTCCTCCCCGCTGCCGCCTCTTCTCTTGCCACTCCCTCTGCCGCCACCGCTGCTGCAGATGGGAATACAGCCAAAGAAGCTGAGCCACTGCATTCTGCACCAGGTGCAGCTTCTAAACAGTCATCAAGGGCAGTCCCATGTAGAGCACATTGCAGTAGTAGTCTAGGCTCGAAGTAACGAAAGCATGAACGATGGTGGCCATATCCAAATCAGAAAGAAAAGGCCACAGCCTTCTCATCTGATGGAGCTGATGAAAGGCACTCCTGAAACCCTGTGGGACACCTCAAGTGAGGTCCTAACCTGACAATCCAGGTGCAGCAGAGGATCCAGAAGCTGCAAACCTGAGTAACTAGAGGGGGCTGGACCCCTTCAAAAACAGGAGTCCCAATCCCCTCCAAGTCACAAGATCAGCCAACCATCATCACTTCAGTCTTGTCTGGATTCAGCTTCAACCAGCTCACCCTCACCCAGTCCCCAGGCACTGAGAAAGCACCGAGGCTGCTGGACCTTGGTTAGAAGAAAAAGAGAGATAGAGCGGGGTGTCATCAGCATATGGATAGCACATCACTGCAAACAGAATGATCTCACCCAGCAGCTTCAGATACACATTGGACAGGAGGGGAGACATAATGGAACCCTGTGGGACACCTCAAGTAAGGTCCCAAGGAGACAATCTCCAATAACTACCTGCTGGGACCTCCCAGATAGGAATGAACAGAACCAGTCAAGAGCAGTCCCATGCACCCCTGCTGCCAGGTCCCACAGACATGTCAACAACACCTTATGATCAATTGTATAAAAAGCCACTGAAAGATCTAGCCTGATGAACAGGGCACAATTCCCTCTGTCAATCTCCAAGCACAGCTCATTGACCAAGGCCACAAGCACAGTCTCCGTGCTATACCCTGGATGAAAATCTGACTGAAATGGGTCCAGGAATCTGAAAGCATCATATTTTATGCTTCCCAATTCTCAGCTTCACCTGTGCTGCTCATTACTGAGGAACAAACACCTGTAGAGAACCTTGGAAGAGTCTGCACTTTATTTATTTATTTATGTTTAGAATTATAACACACCTTTTTCTGAGAACTCATGGTGGTGGGAAAACTTTTAAAGTATGGCCCATGCACACGTGTTGTCCTGCCTTGGACAGCCTTACCCCAATGTTGGGTTTTGGCTTCTCCGCAATACATCCTCTGAATCTTTCCAAGGACATGTCATGTAGCAGCCAGCTGACATCTGGTGGGTGCCGGCCACATGTCGTGCTGCATCATGGTCAGTGCCCAGTAGGGGTGAGCACCTAATAAACAGGCAGGTGGACAATCACCTGGTGTGGGCTAATGTGGGCTAACATCTTGTTTGTTAACATTCTCAATAACTTGTTGTTCCATCATCTCCCCATTGTCTTCTCATGTGCTCTTCCAGGGACGCAACCAGGGGTGTTTTCAGACATGATGCTAACCCCAGTTTTACCACACTCTAACCACACTTGAACATTTCTTATGCATGCTGCAGGGCTGCATAGGGCACCAATGCAGTCTTGCAACATGCATAAGAAATGTGCAAGTGTGGTTAAACTGAGGTTAGCGTCATGTCTGAAAACATCCCAGGAAAGAGGTGCTTGAGGCCTTGAATACCAGTTTTTTGTCCTTCTCTCCTGAAAGAGACTTTGACCTCTGAAAGAGGCACAGTGGGATCTGCGCCTAGAAGTGGACTGTCCCTTCTAAATAGGAACTGTTGGGAGAGTGCTACAAAATGACTATTGGTGAAGAGTAGAATTAGCTACAGAGTTCTGCAAACACAAAGGACACACAGGGGCAGGAGAGGGAGGAGATATGTTTTTTTTTCTCTTTTATCTGCTTATTCATCTGTAGGGATTACTTACCACAATTGCACAGACACATTTTTCAGAGGGAAATGCGATTTGTAAGTTGATGGTGTCTCTTTTAGAAAATATTCCCTCTTCTTCACAGTATCTGCCATGCTGTTTCTGCACTTTATTCTCTTATTGCCCTTTCTATGGCCCTTTTCACATGGGACGCGGTGGGTGGGGGGATGGGTGGACAGTGTGGTGGATGGATGGGAGTGCACACCCATCTCCACGCATGGAACATCGGGCATTGGTGCCTGTTGCTCCATGTGTGGGTGATGGGTGGAGGTAGGTGGAGCATGGGAGCACGCATGCATCTCCACCCACCTCCTGCAGTGTTCTCACGGGTGCCCACCCATCCCCTCCGCACCCACCGTGGTGTTCACATAGGTGGCGTCCCCACCCACACACATTTGCCTTTCATTAGGTGCTAGAACTGCATGGTTTGGTCCAATGAGGGAAGGTGAATTTTAAGGAATTCACTGAATTTAGAGTAAAATCAAATCTCTGAATAAAAAACTGGTTGTGGGGAATTTTGGTTTGTACACCATGAACCAGAGAACACCATGCAAACCTGAGCAATGTGCCAAGCCAGGTTCAAGATGTTGACATTGATCTATAAGGCCCTGTACGGTCTTGGACTTGGATACCTCAGTGACCGCCTCACCCGCCGTGACTCAGGATGGACTCTCCAGTCCACCGGGGGCACCTTCTTGGAGGTCCCCTGCATAAAGCAGGGGGCTACAATGGAGAGGGCGTTCTCGGTGGCTGGGCCCTGGCTGTGGAACTCCCTCCCAGTGGAAGCATGACTTGCCCCGATTCTGCTGGCCTTCCGTCGGGCCTGCAAGACATGGCTGTTCTCCCAGGCCTTTGGAGGTGGGGAGGGGAGGGCAGGCTAAATTTTTGTATGGGGGTATTTTAAAATTGTTTTAAATATTTGTGTAGATTTTTATATTTTTAATATATTGTGATAAATTGTTTGTTTTATGTTGGAAACTGCCCCGAGATGCCATATGCATAGGGGGCGGCATATAAATGCAATTAAATAAATAAATAAATCATACCCGAGTATTTCTCTAGTCTTCGTTGCTGACTGCACAAGAAAGTACCTCTAAATGGAAAAGGACCGTGAACATTTGGAAAGGGAATACGCATTCGCAGTTTACTTTTCAGTGTATCTGGGAATATCTTCTAAAGGATTTGACAAACTTAACCTCTACTAAAATCCTGTTTGCAAGCAACATTTTAGTCAACTAGTTTAAAATTGTTATTAAGTTTGCATTTAAAAAAAAACAAAAAACAAAAATTCATAGTATTTTTCAGACCTGCTATACCCTTATATCTTTATTTTAACATAAAAAATCTACTGTCTCATTGTCGCTGTTACTAATGCTCCTTGTATTTACATAGGTACTTGTGTGTTCAATGAGCACATTAAAATTCCCTTTTCTATTACACATAATTGGCATTTAGAAAGTCTATACTTTTTATTAAAATTAAACATGATCATAAAAGATTTCAAGATTCATTATTGTGTATCATAATTCCGCAGTCATCCAGGTAAAATGGTAGGCTGCTTAATATTATTGAAGTAAGGAGTTATCTAGATAATAAGAGTTAGTGCCTTTAATGTGGCTGTCAATAATAACACCAAAAGTCTTATTGATTTTTCTTGAACAATCAAGGGCCGCTGGTCCATATTTCTCTTTCTAATAAAACAGTTCTACTGTGTATAAAATGAGAGAAGTGGTTCAGTTGCTTTTTCCTTTTAATATTTATGCGGTTTAAAAATAGAACAATTCTACACCTATGAGTGAATTCATCTTTTGCTCTAAACCTTAATTAAGGGAGTGCGTTCACAGACAATTCGATTTGCTTTTGCGGTGCATACATATGTGCTAGAAGGAAAACAGTAGTTAGACAATTATAATTTGTTTCTAAATATATACAACTTATTTAAAAGTATGATGATGAGCATATTGCTATGACAGAGGTATCATTTTGTCTTGTTTACCATTAAATGACAGTCAGAAGGAGAGAAGGCACTATGCCCCCCACCCCCCAGTATGACAAGAAATAGGCAGCTGACTTGAATGTATGCAATACGTAAATGTTGTCAGATATTCATCATATTTATATGCTTTGCCTACGTCTCTGCCCAGGGTGATTTAATACTACATTAAAGTAGAACCTGGTAGGACATCATAAACAGCTCTTGTTTAAAGGGCATTGTGAAGGAGAGCCTTTAATCTGATTGATGAAATAAATGGAAAGTAATCTATCCTCTATTCAACAGCTTGTTGATGATATGAAAGAATTCCTACTCGAGCAAGCAAGGCTTTAAAGAGAAAGACCTCTTTCATCCTGTCAGCCTCTCATTTTTAGAAAAAGTTAAGTTTTTCATCATGGTTCAGGGGAGTTCTTGTAAAACGTTCATTGAAAATTTAAGAGCAATTACAGTGTCAGACAGCTAGAAAAATTGCTTTTACTGAGTGAGAGTTCTCTGACAGATGCATTGTGGGAGAATTGATTCTTTCTAAGGGATAAGTGAATTGTCATTGTTAGTCTCTTCTCATGACATCTAGCTAGATGTCATCTGCTTTGTAACAGAAGATTTGAATCAGACAACTGTACTCAACACTAGACAGTGTCTAGATTAGTTCAGCAAAGAAATAAGCCTTTACTCTGCATTGCATCAACTGGGCTTTTAAAGATTATGCATGAGCAAGAGTTTCAGGAAAAGTTAGAAAAATCAAAAACAAAGCTTTATAGCCACTTCAGAAAGCCTGGATGTTTAACCTGTAAGGAAGTCTGTCAAATCCTTGAGGAAACCACATAGAGAAAAGATCAATAGAATACCTACTGGCTCCATTAGCTTGATGTAAAAGGGGAAGAGGGATACCAGCTCTTCCACGAGAGAAGCTACATTATTCCAGGGATTATGCGGGATCAGTTCTCTTTGCAGAAAAGACAACGAGGAAAAAGATGAAGAAGATTCTTGGTGGGCCAGAACTGGAGTGAAAGGGCTTGTCAGGTAATCTAACCGACGATAAGAGAGCAGTTTATTGACAAGGAGGTGTCTCTAATTAGAGGTTCATTAGCATATGGGTAGGTGCATGCCAGTCCTAACCTTGAAGGTGCAAGGATCAGAAATCAGACTGTCATTTCCTCTTTGCAGCACTGAGCTGCAATAGTATCTATTGGCTCAATTCTGATTTTGTGTGATTTATGTTTTTTTTAGAAGGAAAGAGTACTCTCAATACAGGAGATTGCCAAGGATATTTCCCCTCCATATTCCCAGCAAAATTAGTTAGCCACCCCTACCCAGTAAATATGTAATAAAGGAAATACTCTGTGTGTGTGTGTGTGTGTGTGTGTGTGAGACAGAGATGGCATTTTACTAACAATAATATATTTGGCATATTTTAAATAAAATTGTGCACCATCATGTAAGGGAATATAGTCTCATTAAACATTTGTCTATAAGTCAATGTATGTCAAATTATATCACTAGTAAGTTCTGCAATACTTTAATTTTGAAAATTCTGCAGGTCACCCTTGACCAGTTCATATTTTAAACTATATTTGATGGCCAACATTTAGGTAATATCAGATACTTAAATTTTAAATTCTTTATTCTGTACACTTCTCATAGGAATATATACAGTGGGCCGGTTAAACACCAACTATTTCTTTTAGTTGCCCAGGAATTAAACACTGATGCATTTGCCATTGTTTAGCTGTTTAATTGGGAAAATGGGAAAATATTAGCATTTAGGGTTAAATAATCTGGCACATTTTGGGTGGGTTTTACGTAGTGTGGTGTCTTTTCAGATACAATGATGTTAGTCCTCGCATTTTAAATAACTTGAGAGAAACTCACTCACAAAGCCTTGGGGAGAGTAGGCCTGGACTAAACTATATTTCTCTTCTTTAATGTGTTTGAAACATCTTAGGATTTTATGTGCCGTTAAAACATTCTTGAGAAGCTGTGGAAACACAAACTGTCAGCACAACATTCTCAAGAAGGCTTGGTCTTCGAAAAAATCACTGACCTATGCTTCCCAGGGTTTTTCCCATTGTGTCTCAATGGATCCCTTTATCAATGTTTACAAGTACCTCCAGTGAACAGACATTGAAGTGGGAAGGCAAAGTTGTGTTTGACAGAAATACTGCAGTTAAAATAAAACCACATTCAAATGAGACAAGGCTAAATTTTACTATTCTTATTTTAAAGTCCTCATATCACTTTGTTTAAACTGGATGCATGCTAGCATAAATGGATCTGTAATATAATCAGTTTCAGCAATTATGTAGGTTCCCACAATTGTTGTGTACATGTATACATCCGAACATGTAGATTAGTGGTATTTATAGCAATCAAGCAACCAAGTCCATTCTAAATATGCAAGCATTTTCATCCACAATCCATCACAGAAGATGATTTTTACCACAGTTTCCTTGATTAAGTTCCTTTGTGTGACTTAATAAATCTGAAGGCCAGTTGAGTAAGCAGAATGCAACAAATAGAACATGAAATGCATTTAAATCTAACCCACACACCAGCTGATTGTGTTTCACACATTCTTCATATTTTAGGTTTGTAATGTTTTGGGGAGAATTATACATGCTATTATAGTAAAAAACCAATTGAAAGCATAAAGGGCCTGATCTTTCCACAGTAGGCTTTGGATCAGGCCCAGACTTTGCAGGTCATGTCTAACATTTCTTTTAAGCATAAATGGTTCCCCTCTCTTACTTCTTCGAGCATTTGTTTAAATTATTAAAATATTTTAAAACCTAGAATTAAATATATCTCTTGATTAGCATAACATTAGGTTTCATCTCCTTGGCTTCAACACCATTTAATTCAGCAATGTGAAATATGAAGAAACAATATGGGTTTCACAGATAGTTGCCGATTAGACTGTAGTTCATGTGACTGTAGTTCATGTGACAGTCATAACTGTGACAGGCATAACTAGTAATAACATAGTTTCACAACTCATGAAAATGTTCTACAAAATGTTTTCGACTTCTTTCAACTGTCACACAGCATAGGAAGTTGCTTCTTCTCATACTCTAAGAAGTTCGTTTTCTATCACTTAGCTTTTTACTAACCAAACTGATGTTTTGGAGGATGTAGAAACATTTTACAGACAAATTATGGAATTGAAAAAGAAAAAGAAAACAGTAATAGGAGAAAAAATAAATCCACAAATTTATGAATGTAGGTCAGATTCCACAAACCAGTTACTCCAAAGAAAGTGGTTTGAGGATTACGGCCATAGTTTATTTAAAGATTTTTTGTTTGCTTGTTTATTTGATTTTGTTGTTTGGTGCTAGATGATCAACTAGAGCTAATTGTCATAACCCCAAGAATTATTCTTTCTTCACATGGTCTCATCTGATAACAAACAGAATAGTATTTCTAAGTATCAGGTAACATTGTTTCCAGCCTACTAAAAATAGTCTCATCTGGTGTTCTGTATTGGAAGTTACCACAATAGCTTGACCATTCTTTCTGTGTCTCACTTTAGCCTGCTATTGTCTGAATTTTTTTAATTCATTAGCATCAAATAATTAATTTGTAGATATTCCAGTAAAAAAAATAGTAACTTTGGAGAAGAAATACGTTTATTTTTTAATAGGAAACAAAAGAAAGTTCATGAAGGGTAGCTATGCGTGTAATATATGGCCTCACTCTAGTGTTCAGCTGCCAAGTTTGACTGTGATGGAAGTCATCTGTGGTTGTGTTTGTGTAAGGTTGTCTATAGTGGCAGAGTGTATTATCTAATGTCACTTTATGAAACTTTCAATCGTGCAGTCTTTTGCTTTTCCAGTATGTGTGTAAGAATTACTTTAATCTTTTTTTCTCTATGAGAAAAGATAAATATTATCTGCTGTATATACCTGATGAAACACTTATCTTTTTGATAATTAATGAGCCCATTTTAAGTACATGTTATGCTATCCATCTTTTGTTGTACTGAAATGGATGACAGTGTGATTATGTCTTTGGAAGATAAGTAAATGTGTGTGCCGTTAGATCATCAGGCTTTTAAAATACCAGGAAAGTAAAAGTATGGCAAAACTCAGAATATTTCTTCATCTTGATTCATAATATGGTAGCTGCTGTCTTTTCCAGTCATAAATGTATACTGCACTCTTATACAGAAATACAACTGAATGTATTAATGTTTTATTTATCTTCCATTTATGACATTTTCTGTATATTAACAAAATGATAAATATAGGGCCACTGTGCAATGTGATGACCATTATTTTGATTTGTTTTCCACCTATGATTAAAAAATGTTGGTAATCAAGGAATGCTGTTGCATTTAATATAAGAATTTTCATTTTTTTGTTAAGCTTTGAGTTATGCTAGCATGTTCTTGTCAATATATACTTGGTTACAGCAACATATTTAGAATGATAATTAATAGACTTTCCATAGTACCTATTGCATGGAGGAAAAGGTTATGCTATATTCTGTTCAATATATATTTAATTATAGCAACACATTTGGAATTAAAACTGCTGGACTTCCCATAGTGCCTTTGTCATTGAGAGAAAAGATATGCTTTGACTGAATTCCATTATTATAAAAGTATCTGAAAAAGTCAGACAGATTCTCTTAAGTCTCTTATATAATTTGGTTATCTGTCTTACAGTGTGGAGTAGTGTTCAATTATCTCATTTATCGTTGCTTCCAGAATTGGTTGCACCATAAATTAGGAGCAAAATTATATTGTCAGATTCACACAGTGACATGCTTATCTTTGAAAAGTGACAGGCCAAATTTCACAATTTTTAAAGGGGGAAAAAAACAGGGATCTCTGGCTATTCTGGGCCCAGTCTTCCTTTGTTCCCCCAACATAGCTCCTGTGGATATTATGGAATGCTGTTACAGCTGGGAGGCAGTACAGAGTTGTGTAAAGCTAGCCAAGCATGGGTCAGCTTCTCTCCTTGATTTTTGTCTGATCTGTGTGTGTGGATATGGTTATGGGTGAGGTTTCTGGGTCTGTATTTTTTGCCAAAGTTGATTGTTATCATTATCCTCCATATAGTAATAATGGGCAAGATTCAAGAGCTTTGGCAGTTTACTTCAGATAACCACCAGTATGGCTAGATGATCTTCCGAATTTTATCCAAATTATCTCATGGGTATGCAATAGGTTGAAAATTCATTTCTCCTAGCCCAGTCCAGAAGTTTGTATCATGTTCTACTTTCTGCAGGGGCACAGCTACAGATGAGGCTCAGGCTCATCAAAATGTATTGCTTTTTCTCTGCTGGAGCTTCCTGTGTCTTCCCCGGTGATTAGCACTGAAAGTGAGTACCTTTAAAATGGGTATACTTATTGAATTTTCAGTACGCGAATCAAGTCAACAACATTGGGTGGTACCCGATTGCAACCCAATTTGGGTACCCCATGTCCTGGAATGTTAGCTTCTGGTTCCGGAATGTCAACTTCCAGAACAGGTTTTCCAACTGTACGGTTGATTTACCGACTTCTTACACCTCTTTATCGGTTTTCTGTTCTGGAAAATAGACTTCTGATCTTGGAAAGTCAACTTCCTTTCCATATTTTTTTTTTTATTATTTCCATTCCAATTTTTCAGATATAATGAAGAGGAAAAACAAATGATACACTTCTTGTGAGAATTTTAAGACTAATAATAATTAAGAATGATGGACTGGGATTAGGAAACCTTGGTAATTTTTTTCTATACTAAAGTTGAAAATGAATAGTGGAAAGAATGAAAATGAGTGGTAAAAACTAGAAATGGCTGAAATGAATGACCTGAATGAACCAAACTGGATGAACGAAAATATGAAAATGGGTAATCAATCAAAGATTGGACAAGTGGTAGTGCCAATCCTAAATCCACATACACACATGCACAGTTTGTGTGTGCACCACAGTCCCCATAGTAGGAGTGCATGTGGGTTGCGTGCACCCACACATGGGGCTTAGGATCAGCCCCGGTGTTTGTTATATGGTTCAATCTTTCTAATTCAATGGTTTTGCTTATTTGGGTGTTGTCCACAGAGATGTGTCAGCTTCTTCCAATTTCCAAAAAAGTTTGCTGTCCTGTGCCCCTCCTTCCTGCCTACTGCCGAAGTTCTGAACATTCGTCAAGTTTCAGAGGAGCTGAGCAACTGAACGCTCAGGCCTAATCCTCAAAAACTAAGAAATACAAATATTTACCTGGCTACTTGGTGCAGCCCTAGCTGAAACTCATCTTGATATTTTCTTGATTCTCACTGAGATTCAGGCTTCTTGATGAGAATTGAGATAAAAATGAGAATTGAGAAAATTGAAAATCTCATAAGTTTTGTCAAGATTTTTTTCTCAATAAAAAATATTTTAAAACCCCACTATGCATGCACAAATGGCCACCAGAGCCATTCTGCACCTGTGTGGCCCTATACCAAGATGGTGCAGACAGTGTCAGAACCCATTGAATCTGAGAGAGCATGCTGGACTACATTTCCCAGGATGGTCCCAGAAACTATTAGAGAACATGCTCCCAGAGAGCAAAACAGCAGACCCACTCCACAGTGGCATGTTGGCTCCCTCCTCTTTCTGGGTAAGTTTGCTGTCCCCCCTTCATCTGCTGCCGTTGGTATTCCTCGATTAGAATTCGCCAAGTGCAAAATGCTGTATCCAATTCCTCAGTCCACTTGGAAGTCAGCAAAGTGAATTGAGTGTCAGGATTCTCAGTAAAAACCCAGTAATTTAATTTCGAGTGTTGAGTTTCAGCCCTTGTTAGGATCATGCCCAATAACGTCTTTTGTTGTAATTTAATTTGCTTACCTTTTTGCAATATATAAAGATTTAGAAAATGAGAAATTTAGGGCCAGATTCTCATTTAGTGTGGATCAGCCTAGCACCGCCATCTTTGAAAGGAATCATCTAATTAGCAAGCTATGTTGATAGCCCAGGGGTGGGCCTTGGGTCAGGTGACAGAGTGCATGCTTTGCATAAATAAGGTCCCAAGTTCAATCCTAGATATCTTCAGTTCAGGATCTCTGGTAGCACACCTGGGTGAGGCCTCTGCCGGAGTAACACGTCTGATCCGATCCCACCAAATGTTTACCATGGGCCAGGACAGACGTTACCCTGGACCATGACAGGGCTACCACAGGATGTGCGCAGGGCTACTGGGCAACGCACATCTTGTGGTAAGCCCTGCCATGGTCTGGGGTAGGAAACCCCAGACCATGGTAGACCAGGCCATCACATCTGATGGCCCACTCCACCTAACCCCGGCCTGTGGCCAGAGCAGTTCCAGAAGGGTGTGGCAGCCTGATAGGCCACTACACCCACCCATCAGGGAGGAGGTGGGGCCGTGCTGAGGAGCGCAGGGGCTGGACTGTGCAGACCCACTTCCGCACATCCCTCTTCCTCTCCCCACCCCTTCCTGAGCCCCAGCCTCTTGAACATTTGTTTGGCAGTGGGGCTTACCCCACCCCGGGGTGATGGCTCTCACCCTGGCTTGGGTTTAGGCATGGGGGATGAAAAGCCCGTCACATCTGAAAATATCCGTTGTTTATACTTGCAGTCATGGGTTTAATTTGTCAAAATGGGATCAAAAAAGCAAACATTTTAGAAACTGCTGCCATGGTCACTTATAATGCAAATAATGGGTGAGATATGTTAATTTTATATATAAAACGGTGCAGCCACAAGGGCAGTGAAGGTCCTGATCCCTGCGTGGCCCCTTATTGGTCGAGCACTGCTACCACACTCGGGGCAAGTATGGGGAGCTGGGCAGAGAATCTTCCCCCTACCCTGCCTGTGGGGCAGCTGGTGACTGTCAGAGCTCCTGCCATGAGGGCCTACAATGGTATTTACTCTGAGCAAATTTTCTGACACAGTGAGGTATCCTGGTGATAAAAGGCCATCCAACTGGTGGCCTGTTGACTATCTCCAGCATAGGAATCTGTGTTGTCCAAGAAGGTGAACATCCCTGGACAAGTAAGGACATTGGACTAGCAAGCAAAATTTTAATGCTACAGATGCAGCCACACAAGATGCTTACTGTGCCTTGGGCAACCATACTCCACTCTGGCAGCCTCACCACATGATGTAGTGCATTATGTGGTTGGTGGCCACCAGGTATTCCACCTGCCATGTGGCGGCCACTCATGTCAGTTCCATGCAGCCTTGTTGTGGCTTGGGATGGGATAGTGGCCGGGCTGGAAGAGGGAGACTGGGCTGGAGAGGGTGCACGCTCCTGTGGCCAATGCCTCAGCCCACCTTGCACCTTGGCAGGAGGTCTGACAGTGGCCCACCTGTCCAGCTTCCCTGGAAGGGGAAAACAACCATCTGCCTCGCTCTCTGTACTGACCCCACAGTGGGGCAGCTGCGTTTGCCCTTGCCCTTTGCAGCTTGTGTGACTGCACCCTACATCTGCCTCTGTCACTGACCTGTTGTGTGACCTCCTGTGTGACTGAGCCTTGTTTCTCTTCTCACTGTTTTTGTCTGTCTGGCCTTTGGGCCCCATTGTTCCTTAGTATCACAATTGGAGCCTTCTTTAGTCACTTACTTAACAACATCCAGAGTAACCTCTAGATAAACCATGAAGGTCACAGTGGGGAGAGTAAGAAAAAAAGAACATGACCCAGCCATTAGTAGAGATGTTGAATCAAGACCTTTAGCAGGTGTGGGAGACCACATTTTCCTTCGTATGTTTAAAAGTTGGTGGAAACTGAGAGAACATGGATTGGAAATTAGAGGTCCTTCTTTAACTTTATTCTGTGTTATAGAAAGTATCTGCTGTCTATGTTATATAAAGTGAGAACATTATAGACACACGTAGAACATTAGTTCCCTGTAACTAAGTGACGCACATACACCTGTAACAATCTCAACCTCATGAATGTACTCTTGTCTCTCCCGGTGATCACCTCTGCCTTATCTCCCCCTCCCTTGTGTCTTAGGGTGTTTTCAGTCATGATGGGGCCAGCTGGCCCCGTCACGAAACCAATCAATTCTTCCCCCACCAGGATGACCCCATCACACCGTATCAGACGTGCCGGGGGATCCCGGCGGGGAATCTGGGAGGGGGTGGGGCCGCACAGCGCAATGTGCGGCCGCACAGCCCTGCCCCCTCCACGCTCCCCACCGCCCGCCCCCTGGGGAGACGGGCGGGCGGTGGGGCCAATGCGGCCGCAGCGTCTGGCCGAAATCGCCACAGCCCGGAATCCCGCTGGTGGTTCCGGGCCATGGTGCCAAACCAGATGTTACTTTTCTTTGATCCCCACCAGGGATCACTTTCACCACGCTT
Source organism: Sphenodon punctatus (assembly GCA_003113815.1). Taxonomy (NCBI): domain Eukaryota; kingdom Metazoa; phylum Chordata; class Lepidosauria; order Sphenodontia; family Sphenodontidae; genus Sphenodon; species Sphenodon punctatus. The sequence continues at coordinate 797,675 of QEPC01005936.1, forward strand.
CCCGGGGAATTGGTGCGGCTAGCCCAGGAAGCGTGGTTGAAATTGACCCCATGTGCGGATTGAGCATGGCGAACATCTGGCAGCCGCCAAACAGACGTGCGAGGCACATTGACCACAGGTGCGTATTCACCGTGGTTCACTGTGATCTCGTAACATCTGAAAATACCCTTAGATTGTAAGCCCCCTGGGGGTAGGTACCTGTCTATAACTATTGATTGTACAGTGCCAGGTACACTGGTGGTGCGCTCTCTCTCTCTCTCTCTCTCGATCGATCGATCGATCGATCGATCGATAGATAGATAGATAGATAGATTATAAAGAAAAACATTATACATTATAAAGAAAAATAAAAGAGCGAGAGAGAGAGAGAATTTCTTTTTCTTTATAATGTATGAAACCATATATGGAGATATATGGCTTTTTTAAAGTATTGCATTAATTTTTAAGGAAGGAGCAAGAACAAAATGTTGGAAAAGAACTATTTATGTGCTAGCAGGTTTCTCAAATTATCTGGAAAGATGGGGGTGGGGGACCCACTTGAAGGTAAAAGACTAGGAAACATATCTTGCTCTGCTCTCCTTTGTTGTGTCAGCCATAAAACCCTGGAGTATTGTCTTCCCCTGCCCACCCCTTGAAATTCTTGTCTAGTTCCTTTATAAAACTGTTTATACAAACTCCTCCTGTTGTTGACCTTGGAAGTTTATTACTAGTGCTTGTGTAAAGAAATTACATCCAATGCTTTAGTGCCCGGCTCCTCTGTATCTTATGTTTAATGTCCCATGTTGTTTTCCTGCTCCTTGCAAAGAACTTCTTTGCCCCCTTGTTAACCTTATCCTTCGATTTGTATTCTATTGAGTGACAAACCTTATGTGAATGAAACATTGTGTCTGAATGGTGCAAATAATGGAAGCCAAGCAATACAACACTGAAGATCTCATAGTTCATTTTACTATGTTGCACATCCTCTATGTTTATGCTACAGATGAAGTGTGAAATACAGGAAATGTATATAACACTTGGCCACTCTACAGAACAATTGCAACTTTTGGGGAAAGTATTCGAAGCTAAATGAATTATATACTTTTTCTAGGCATTCTGTATAATGGTTAATAATTCTTTTATAGCGCCAATGATTGTGTGAAAATTCAGCAACGTGTGAAATGTAGTGGAACTGTACACTTTACCTTGGCATTCCATATAGCCTCTTCAAATTCTATACAGTGCCAAAGAATGGTAAGAGTAAGAGTAAAATGCTAAACATGTATATATAACATGTGGGCACTTTGTAAAAGGTCTGATGACTTGTACTTTGTCATTTTATATACTGCAAATGTATCCTGCAGAATACATATTGGTAAACTTTGCCTAGACAAACTGTACAAGTCTTACTTTTATTTTTAGTATTATTCTGGTTGTCTCCATAATACCTAAGTATTGTGGGTGGAGGTGGGTAGAGATGGGTGAGTGATGGGTGGAGGTGGGTGTTGCGCGGGAGGTGGGTGTTGTGCGTGCGCACCCCCACCCATCCCGCTTGGTATTCACATGGGTGAACACCAAGTGGACACCCCCACTACTGCTGGCCATATACACGGACACACACACACACACCGCATACCCGCCCAAAAACGTAGTGAGGGTGGGGGCGTTCGTGTAAAAACAGCCATATACTCAACAGCATATGTTGTACCACATAGAGTCTTAAAACAGGCAAAGAAAATATAGCTTATTTAATATAACTGCTACCATTTTGGAACCATAATAATAGCATTTATCCAGGGCCTGATCCCTCACTGCACTTTTAACATTTCTTGAGTAAAAAATGTAAAATAAATCCTAATGTTAGCACCAAGATGGATCCATGTGGGTTTCATTGCTTACATCACCTTGAACTGAATGATGTAGGAATAGATTAGATCAGTGGCATCCAAGAGGTGGATCATGATCCACTGGTGGATCACAACCTAGTGTCCGGTAGATTGCTGCATGGAAGAGAGGCCAGCGCCTCAGAGATTGCCTCTGTGGAGGAGAGCAGGACTGATACACCTTGGGAGTGTCTCTGTGGAGGACCCAGGCTAGGAGAATATTTCCACTGCATCAGGGAAGATTCTCTCTAAAGGGGAGTGCTTCTCTCCACTCCTGACACCAGTTACTGTGGTGTCATTGAGCTGGGAGCCAGTGGGAGGGAGAACCCTGATAGATCATCTGATGTTGACATCTGGATCAAGTGGATTGCATGCACCATAAATCTGGCCACTCTTGGATTAGATACTCACCCTTCATTTCCCATTGGATCTGCTCCCACAACAGTCAATGAGAATTTTGACACTAATTCCCAAAACAATAGGAGAGTGACCAAAAAATGTCTTCTATTATACATTCTGTTTATTATACTGTTTTAGCACTTGGGGAATGTTTATTTGCAAATGATGTTAAATACCATAGGGGGAAATTGTGGGTATAATTAAATTAGCATTCTGTAATTTGATTGATTGATTGGATTGCCAGGTTCATTTTATAGTTTTGCTACTACAGCTGCTTTCATCAAAAATAAATAATAATACCTCATGTAGATTGTTCCAGCCAGGGATAGGTTGGCTAAGCAGGGAAAAGTTACAGAGCTGAACAAAAATTCAAAAATGGTTTGATATTTTCTTTTAAATTAAATCGTAACAGAGACCAAGCATGTGAAACTTCACATTGGGAGGTGAATGCTTGGGATTTTTTGATTTAAAAAAAAAAAAGAGAAGCTGTCTTTGAAATCGTTTTGCAACTATGGGTGATTTCAGATGTGATGGGCAGCCGCTTTAACCACAGGCTGTGGGGTGGTTCGGACCACAGTCAGGGGTGAAGGGGCGCGCCAACAGACATGCGCCCCATTGCCCTTGGCCGTGGGGACCGCCAAACCACAGCCCGTGCTGAAAGCAGCCGCCCATCACATCTAAAGCAGCACTCACCCCGGAGGGGGCGGGGCTGCATGACTCAGCATGCTGTCGCATGGCCCGCCCAGCCTCCTGCATTCCCCGGCGGCCCTCCCCCGCCTCGACGCCGCAACGACAGGCGGGGTGAAATTCATTGACCACGGTGAATGGTAAGTAAACAGAAGTTACTTTCCATTCATCATGGCCGTTGTGGCCTTTCATCACACTTCTTGACCTCCTCGCATCGGGAGGTCCAGAAGCGTGGTGAATGCAAACACGGGCCGCATTTGACTGTGGTGCACATCTGGCGGCAAGCAAACAGTGTTTGACTGTGCTTCAGGCAGGGTGAATTTCAGACTCGTATCATCTGAAATCCCCCTATAAGAATAGCTGGTGTTAACAGTCACCAGCCAAAATATTATATTTTATATATCCCAAATTTTAATCTGTATCTTCTATAACTACCATTAAGCATTTTCACAGGATTTTTAAAGGCTCCGTTCAAATCTCTTCATCCAACATAAGATGCCAAAGTATGTTCCCCTTCTATTCTTAAAAACAAGAACCACCTTTACTTCACGGTACATTTTGTAAACTACTTACAGTTCTTCCAGTTAAACTATCTAATTTGGAACGGACATCTGAATATTACAGCACTAGTCTTTTGAATACATTTCCCCTTGAATTCTGGTCATTTTTAGATGGGATGTACCCACATGGGTCCACCCATCCCCCATGGACCTGGGCACCCATCTCAAGGCAGTGTGGGTGGAGGTGCACTTCCACAACCCACACACCCCACACCCATGTGCCTGCACAGAGCAACCCAGGTTTTTCCCAGTTGCTCCATGCGGAAGCATGGATGGGTAGTGCATGGATGCAGGCATACACCCAGCATACACCCATCCCCTGCTGTGTGAATGCTCCCCCACCTCCACTCACCAGAGTGTGCTGGCACTCCACCAAGTGCAGACAGAACTGGCCAAGAGGCAGGTCCTTCTAAAAACAGCCTCTGTTTCTTTTAGCAGATTTTATTACTTTTTTAAAATATTATTTCCCCTAAATCCTGGATGCATGAAATAAACAATTTAGACCTACAGAATGGCAAATTCATCAGTTCTCTAGCAGTCAGCTTGAAGAGTCTCCCGTCAAAATTCCCCTCACGGATGGCCCATAAAGTATGTCACACTTTTGTAGCTGTCTTTGACCCATTCCCCCAGTCAGTTGGTCACACTAGAACAGAGACCCCACTCCCTACCCCTAAAAAAAAATGTCACACACATTTACCTCCATCCCCAACACACATTTTTAATATTAACTGTTTATAATCCTTTTGTGTGTAAGGAATCTCTCTCTCTCTTTTCTAAATACAGGATGTTTATTGAAAATGAAATCATTAGAAACTGTAGGTTAATTTGTGCAACACCTGCAGCCCAAGGGGTAGCTCCTGTGCTAGTATTATGTGAAAGGTTTCAGCATTATTTATTTATTTATTTATTTATTAAAATGTGATGCTCCACCCCCTCTTGCCTATGGCATATCAAACCCATGCAAAACAACTCCGACTATAATGGGGGAAACCCTTAAAATACTAGTTACCTATGGAGGGAGGCAGTACAAGCCATGTTCTGTGAGTTTCTGCCCCTCTGTGCAACCCCACTTGCTGTCGGTGCTCTGTGAATGAGTTCTCAGTGTGAGCTCTTGGTGTTCTGTGAAAGAGGCCGTTTTTAAATGAGCTGCAACCACCTATGTCCACCCATCAACCAGCCACCAATTTCCCCATGTGAAGGTGGGTGCATGCTCCTGTGATCAACGCAGCACCCACTCTTTACCACACATAGAGCACTGGCAAAAAAGGTCGGAGTGTGCCATGTGGGGCAGCCAAGAAAGTACGTGGGAGCTGCCAACCATGCATCCCCAGACCATGTGAATGGTGGCAGCCAGCCATATCAGCTGAGTGGTCCACCATTCAGAGGCTCTGGGTGTTTTCAGATGTGACGGGGCCAATTGGCCCCATCACGAAAACAATAAATTCATCCCCCACCGGGATGACCCCATCACACCCTAACAGACGTGCCGAGGGATCCCGGCGGGAAATCGGGGAGGGGCCAGGGCCATGCGGCGCAACGTGTGGCCGCGTGGCCCCGCCCCCTCCATGCTCCCCACCGCCCGTCCTCTGGGGTGACGGGTGGCCGCCATGGCCAATGCGGCCACAGCGTTCACCCGATTTGGCCACGGGCCAGAATCCCTGCGGGGATTCCGGGCCATGGCCACCATCCAGAAGTGACGGCGGGGTTCACCACGGCGGGGACTCACCTTCACCACGCGACCACCGCCGGCCCCGCCACTTCAGCCGCTCATGTGGCGAAAGTGATTCCCCGCCGTGGTAACATCTGGGGGGGGGGAACATTCGCTCCACCCAACAGACGTTCCGTGATCACAGCCACCACAGGGAATTGACTGTGGTTGACTATGATCTCGTCACGTCTGAAAATACCCACTCTGGGTGGGCAAACAGCTTTTTCCATACACAGGGACTGCCTGGGAATGCTAGGAAGCCTGGGATCCCCAGTACTCGGATGGCACATGTCAATTTCAAAGGCCAGTCCTGCCCACTTCCCCCTCCCTCATGGTGCATGGCAGAGGAAGTGCATTCAGACTCTCCCAGTACCCACCCAGGGAGCCACCCATTAGAATCCCTCCCCATGCACTCCACCTGAGTGGGCGTTTGTGGCTGTTCCATTCAGTGGACCCCAAGATACACACCCCAGCCATGTTCATTTAAAAATGGCCAGTGCTCTCAGGAAGACAACTGGGTAAGCAACAGATAGTCAGAAATATATCTAAGGCACCTAGCAACCCTGCACTAAATGATTCTGTTGGAGAAACAAATACATGAATGTTACATCATGTACGGCCAATACCCCTGCTCTCCTTGTCACATACTGACCCTTCCCCCTGCTTGACACATGACATATTTTATGGACACTCCCCTCTGTTTGGGAAATCCAAATGAATTCTTTATCACTCTAAAAAGCTCTGCTCATATCTATGCTTGCTGACCTGATGGATTAGTACTTTTTTTGGTAATGCATCTACGGTTTCTTGGAACATGCCTTCCTCTTATTTACTCAAAAAGGTAACAGAATGATCAAGATGGCCTTTTTTCTGTGAGAACACAATGCCTATATCTAACAAGGCCATAACTTAATAGGTGTTGTCTTGTTTTACTGAGGGTATGCATGCCTGATATAGCTTGTGATGCCAATTTCTGATGGCATCCACCCCAAATCGAATTCCAGATGTTCCAGATGGAGAGGGCAGGCCAGCACACAGCAAAGTGCCTTACATAGCAAGAACCCCTACGGATATTCTGAATGAAGGTGAGGCAGAGAAAGTATGAGGATGAAAACATGGGAAGGTATGGAAGAAAGAAGAGACTGTTTAATCTATTTCTCTAGGTATATTTTTTGCTGCTCATCACCATAGTATCTGAGATTAAAGGGGGGCATTATAGCTATTTTCAAATATCTAAATATTTGCCATGAAAAAGATGGAGAACATTTGTTCTCCATTACCACTGATAATAGGACAAGAAACAATGGATTTAAATGGCAGGAAGATAGGTTTATATCAAAGGTTTAGGGAGAAATTGCCCATTAGAACCATTCAGCAATGGAACAAGCTGCTTAGACAGGTTGTAGACTCTCCTTCCCTGAAGGTTTCCAGAGAAAACTGGACAGACATTTGACAGAGATCCTTAGGGGTGGAGGATATTTTGCCTCAAGACAGGGGGTTGGACTCGATGACCATGGGTATCCCCTCCAACTTTGTAGTTCTATGATTCTATGACATTCTCTGTCATTAATGGGCACTTCTGCACTATAGCTCTGGGAGTTGTATTATTTTTGTTTTATAAATGGGGAAGTGAAGGCACAGAGGGATTAAACAACTAACCGTAGGTTACACAGGACATCTTTCGTATAGCAAAGAAATGAACCAAGGTTTTCTACATCCCAGTCAATTCCCAGACCCTCATTCTTAATTATTATTAGTCTTAAATTTCTCACAAGAACTTTCCTCTTCAATATTATCCTGATTTAAAAGTTTTACAAATTCAGCTAAATTGGAGAAACAGTACAAAGAAATTTAGGGTGATCAAATCAACAGAGGGTAGAATTTCAAAGGCAAAAATGGCATTTAGGTGTTCAACTTCCACTGAAAGACATGAGGTGTTTGGCATGTCACTGTCATTTACAAGAAGTGGATGAACTGAAAAATGCATGAATAGTGAATTGATAAACAGTTATTAATTCAAATTTTTCATCAAGTACAAAACTAAGTTTCTTTTGGGGGGGGGGGGGTCCATGTTCTCTTTAAAAATGTTTTGCTAATGCAAAAAGGACCAAAAAACCTCATCCACTTCCCAAAGGAAAATTCCCATTGATTTCACCCACCCATTGGATGCAGTTGCATAAAGAGTATCAGAGAGATCTTCCGCACATGATATTTGACATAGGCCCTTTTTCCATAGGCCACAGCACATGTGTGTGTGTGTACATATACACCACGGTCCATGTGCGCTGTGTGCAGAAGGGTGTAGATGGGTGCACACCCACGCATCCCCACGCACAGAGGCTCCTCCATTTTTTCCAGTGTCTCCATGTGTGGGGATGCGTGTGCGCGTGAGCACTCACCCCCACCCCCATGGGAATTACATGGGCAGCATGCAAATTTCTGGATGTTCATGAGTGGGTGCCACCCATTTAAAAAGAGCCATTGTTCTGTTGAATTCAATAGCATTATTCCAGTTTACATCAGATACCATAGTACATGTAATGAATAGCTTGACCCGCTCTGTCCTAAATCTCTCTGTGTGGACAAATATGTCCTATCCATGTGAATTATAACTCATTAGCACATGGTTAATGTATTGGATACATGTTACTCAAATGCATTAATATCCATTTAGCCACTTTTGTACACTTCAGCCCTACAATCTCATATGGAACATATTTTAACAGTATCATTTCTCATATATGAAGCATGTAGCCAAACTAAATTCAGTCTCTTACAGATGCTAGGGCTTTAAAACTAGAGTACACTTCCCCTGGTACTCTTTAATATTTTAAGAGGTTTTAAAAAATAAATGCAAATACCAATCAGCACCAGCTGTAGCCCAATTAAACCCCACAGTTTCAAGTTTTTCACATGGAGATCATTCACTAAATAGGTTTAAATGGTCAGTATGTATAATACAATTTTCTCAAGTGCAATCTTCTCAGTAGGAAGTCCCTACTCTGTGTAGAGGCAAGTCCATGGCAAATAGTTTTCCCTGAGGAAGGGTACTCTTTCCTTTGTTTGGTTTTGACCATTTGCATTCTAAGCTAGCATCACTGATAGTTGAGTCTAGCTCATAGTTCAAACCAAAGTTCCCCACTTTCCAACATGGGCATTTAAAGTTTGATTCCCTGCTGAATAGTGTTTGTGGGGGAAAATAGTAATGCCGTATCTAATCCCTTAAATATCCCCAGTCCCATATTTAAGTGCTAATTTATTTAGGCATCAAAATCGTATTTAGCTAAATAATATGCATTTAGGAACTGAAATCATAATAGATAATAATATGGATATTCTAAAGGTTAACTATGTACTCAGCTTTGAAAGTTATGGGCTTACCTCAAGAGTGAAGCAGAATGTTGAAAATGCTTAATGCCAGTTGATCAACATGAGGGGAGAGGATATGGGAAAGAGGCATTTAGTTGGTTTTAAGCTGATAGACATACTTCTTTCATTTATATATCCTGATTAATACTAACTAACACTATTGGTAAGGGTGTCCAGTAGCATTTTAAAAAGAGCAAAAGAGAAACTTCACATATATGTCTTATGCAAGAGTTAGACTAGTTAGACATAAGGGCATACTCTAACCTTAAAATCTTTGGGTGAAAAGTTGGCTTCATTGGAGTTAATAGGGAAACTCTCTTTGACTTCAATGGAGCCACAATTACAACATATGAATCTATGTTGGTATCATGCGAAAAACATCTCTAGCTGTTGAATAGCCTAAGGGCACAATCTTGAGTGGTGCTTAAGTGAGGGCAAGAGCATTAAAAAGAGAACAGCTGATTGTCAGCTCAGTGGCAGGTGATTGTAGGCAACTTAGTCTCTGGGAACAACTGTACTTGGTAATATCAGAGCCCAAAGCATCAAGTTTGTGACTTTATGAGGCCATCGTGTCTTGGTCTTGGTTTTGGTTTTAGCCAGCCTTTGGTTTTAAGGGGCAGTGTGACTAGATTCAGATTATCTTGCCATGTGTCATTATTATAAGCTCACTTCATCATGTATTTGTGGAGGTTGGGGAGACGACACAAGTTTTATTCTATTCAAGAGGCATGTGCTTGCACCAGGAGGCAATTTTAGTTCCTAATTTGCACTGTTCTTAAATACAGTCATTCTAACTTTTTGCTGAATAAAACATCAAGTCAAAAGGCCTAATCTCATTAATTATACTGTGTCAAATTATGTGAACTAAATTCCAAAAGCTTTAACTAGCATTCTAACTATTTTAAAATATTTTGACATCTGGCACACTATGGACTGTATTTTGATGCACTTTTTAGTTCTGTGTGAGGTATAGAATTGGCCCGCCTCACTTTAAAAATGGGGACTATTGGATACCTCACCCATATGTTCCTCCTCCACCAAATTACTGGCAGGCTCGGCAGTCCAGTCCTCAAATAGCTCCACTGGCACAAATCCCATTGAAGCAAATGAGATTTGCCCCAATGAAGCACTTTGAAGACTAGAGATTTAGACCCATAGAAAAACAAACTAAGAATAAATGGTAAAAACAGATGTGATGGGGGCCTGCTTTGGTCCATGAGCCACCGGCACATCTGTTTTGGGGGTGCCAGATGTTGGCCCACTCCTGCCCCAAGGCATGTTGTTGGCAACTAGTCCAGGCTGGGACCTCGGAAAATCTCCAAAGTCACAGACAGGGCTAAGGCCTGCCCAACAAGGCCAAAGTGAGCCAAAACAAAGCATGCACAGGCTACACCAGGGGCTGCCATGGCCATCAGCCCTAGCTGTGCCTCATTGACCACCATGGCTGCCCATCATGGCAGGCGGCAGGGTTCTGGTGGGGCTGGCCGCCATCACATTTGTTGTGCTCTGGGCCCATATCCAGACTGCAGCCAGTAGGATGTCTCCCCAACCATGGTCACATGAGGTCGGTGTCTTGGCCTGACCTGAGCCATGTCACCAGGGATTTTCTACCCTGGAGTGGTCTGGGGAGCAGTCCCACCAGCTACATGACTGTTTTTACCCAAAATAAGCAAGAGAATACAATGGACCAATAAAAAATTGAAAATAAGCTACGAGTCAGTACTGGTCAGGAATGGTCACAGCACAGGAGCCTTCTCATCCATAGAACTCCAGACATCCTTGTGCTGTTGCTGAGGGGAAAGAGACAAAATTATTTGAAAAAAAGAATTTGCTGACAAATGTGGTCTTTTATGTACATTTAAGAAGGGGGGCCCTTTCTAGCTGTTGTGGTTTTCGCAAAAAGAAGAAAGAAGCGTTGACCTTGTTGGTGATGAGAGCTGACTGACTAATGATAATAAATTTATTGCGGCCGAAGCCAAAACCATAAAAAGACATACAATACAATACAAAACAACCAACAAAGAACAAAACTATTTAAACTAGAAATCCACTACCAAACTTGTTTACAAATAAGGTACTCAGAATTACAAAATAATTACCAATAAGAACATGATAATGATTTCTAAGAAAGTACCACAAACTGACCCTTATTCAATAGGCTGCCTGAAATTTAAAAACAAACTCCGCAAATTTAGTGCTAACATCTAGAAGTGAGCCACTGTACTTGTAACAGAGTGATCCACATCAGCCAAGACCAATAGCTGAAGGTTCCACTCAGTTCTCCCCGGAAATCTCTGGAGAAAAGGTGAAAGAAACTCTAAACGAATGGAATCATATAGATGACAATTAAATAAATGTGGTGGACTGTCTCCACACATTTCCCATCAAAGGGGCACAGACGCTCAGCAAAGGGTATGGCCCTCAAACGGCCCTCGAATAAAGCTGTAGGCAGGGCATTTAGCCTCGCGCACAGGAACAAATACTTCCCCCTGAGCGGAATATCCAAAGATAAATATGATGCCATCCCAGAAGGTGATCTCAAAAAGGGGAGATAAGCCCACCATATGGGCCGCTGTCTCTTATACACATCTAGATGTGTATAAGAGACAGCCCAGAAGGTGATCTCAAAAAGGGGAGATAAGCCCACCATATGGGCCGAGGCTCTAATTCGAGCTGTCTCCTCCTGCTGGTTTTGATCCTGTAGCCTTCTTAATATGATGTTCAGTATATTTCCCAGTCTTTACCCACCCAAAAAGCGGGAGAGAATCCTAATTTATGCAGAAACAGCTCCACTGCCCTTTGCCAATAACTCCTATAGGAGTCCTCCTTCCAATACTTAATCAGCCCCCTCTCCTGTGATGTATAAAGCTTGGCCCAAAACTTAAGGACAAGGGCCCAGCTGACTGACTATGATTCAAGAGATTGATTGGCAACTGTCATTTTATTTATCAAATGATTTTTCTGGCTAATTTATTTGACCAATCTTTTCTTCTGTATTCTGACAGTTATACAGGTGTTTGAACACTATTTTCCAATCTAGGATTCAATGACTGCCTGTAGGTTGTGTAAACTAGTTAACTGTACAAATAATATTTTTCACACTCAACCAAGTCTGCTGATCTATAACAGGGGCTGGGAACCTCAGTCCTGGAGGCCAAATGCAGCCTGGGGGTAGATTTTTGTGGCCCCTTTCCAGTTGTTGGATCTGCCCCCTGGATTCAGTTCCTATCTGAAAATACTGAAAGACAGAGCTCAGAGGAAGGGAGCAGAGATGAGGGTATGCACATATGGATAAATGATGAATCTATGGCACAAATCCATGATCTGGACCCTCTTCTTCCTTAGCACTCAAGGGGTGCACTGAAAGACACCCATTAAGTTTCCCCCACCCCAACTTCTGTGTTGTCCTCGGAGCTTATACTAATTTTCAAAGTGGCCCTTGGGAAGGAAAAGGTTCTCCATCTCTGATAAAAAGGATAGTATTACTGCTATTATTATTAATATAGATCAGCAATGTGTCTGGTACTGGACAGCCATGAAGAGGAGACATGTCCCAATGTATGTTTATACACATTTTAAAAAACCATATGGCTGAACACGATAACGTTTTTCCATCTCTGTAAGCTCTATACAGACCTTTATATAATATTTGCTTGTAAAAACCACATGTGGCTGAAATTGTGTATGTGAAATCCTAAGAGGGTGATGACAATTCTCCAACTCCACACAGATAATTTTGGATATAAGATCTCTGCACCATATCCCTTCAAAATACAAAACATTGACTTTTGGATGGTGGGAGGGGAGGTTTTCATCTTTCGGGGAAAATGTTCTCCCTATTTATTTAATTAATTTATTTATTTATAAATATGGCTTCTGAAAAAAAGCTAAAAATTGTGTCATGGAGAGGGCGGAGTCAAAGATTAATCCCAGGCTACACGCCTGAGGGACTGGGTGGATGGTGACTCCCTCAATGGAAATTGAGAGGGAAGCAGGAGGGGAATGTTTTGAGGGAGGGGGGAGATGAGTTCAGTTTTGGCCATATTAAGCTTGAGTTGGTGGCAAGACATCCAGGCAGAGATGTCAGCAAGACAGTCAGCAGTACGAGACTCAATGGAGGAGGAGAGTGTGGGAGTGGAGAGACAGAGTTGCTTGTCATCAGCATACTGGTGATACTGGAAGCCGTGGGTTGTGTTTACCCAGAGAAAGAGTGTAAAGGGAGAAGAGGGCCCAGGACAGAGCCTTGGGGAACTCCCACAGAAAGGGGAAGTGATGAAGAGGAGGTACTAGCAAGAGAAATGTTGAAGGAGATGTTCAAGAGATACAAAGAGAACTAATCAAGAACAGAGACCTGGAAACCAAGGGAGCATAGCAAATCCAGGAGGAGGGCATCGTCGACAGTATCAAAGGCAACAGAGAGATCAAGGAGGATATGAATGAAGTAGAGTCCTTTAGACGTCGCTAAGAGAGGGTCCTCGGTGATTTTGGGGAGGACCGTCTCAGTCGAGTAGAGAGGGCGGAAGCCCGATTGGAGGGGGTCAAGGGAGGCATTTGAAGAGAGGAAATCAAGACAGCATATGTAGATAGCCTTCTCCAGGAACTTGGAAGTGAAGGGTAGGAGTAAAATGTGGCAATAGCTAGAAGGGTTGGAGGAGTTAAAAATTGCCTTCTTAAGGATAGGGAAGACAGTGGCATGTCTGAAAGCCAATGGAAATGACCCAGGAGAGGGGGAGAATTTAATAATGTGCAGCAGAGAAGGCACGATAGTGGGGGCAATTGCCATAAGGAGACATGGGGGGATGGGGTCAAGGGGGCAAGTAGATGGGTTGGATGAAGAGAGAGGACTATGACCTCATCATGAGAAGCTGGGGAGAAGGAGAAGGGAGGCAGAGGGAGAACAGCAGGGAATTAAGTGGGAGAGGGAGAGGTTTGAGAAGAAACAACAAGGCAGAGTTTATCGATCCTGTTGAAGAAGGAGAGAAGATCGGGTGGAGGAGGATGGAGAGGACAGTATATGTGCTGCAGCAGCTAAAATCATTTTCCAGACTGCCTTTTGTATAGATTCTGCATTCAAGTATTTAGACACAGTGGATATGCTGCACTTTCCCCTTAAATCCCCAGTACTAGCCAAGAAATTAATGGTATCTATATTTTAATTTAAACCAAAATATATGTGTGTGTCTGTGTGTGTGTGTGTGTTGTTTAAACTTGCAAAAGATATTAGAATTTTAAGTAAACAAATAATACAAGCTAAGGGTGATATATCCTGACCGTACCACATCAATTGGGAACCATGCCATTGATTTTTGGTAAAAAATAAACAAGACAATAGCCCGCTGGGTTCTGTGTTCAGCTCGTTCAACCCCCACTCACAGTTTTAGTACAATGAAACTCATAGATGGGCAGCCATCCTCCTTCCTTGCCATGCTCTGCACTGCCCCTTCACCACTGAGAAGCGGTTGCTCCTCTGATGCTCTAGGCTTTCACCTATGACTCTGGGGTGCTGTATGTGCGTGCTGCTGCACACAACATAACTGACAGGATGTGGACACGTGGGCGTACATTAACCCATATTAGCCAGCATCCATCCACAAGGCAGGCTCCAAATTCTCTGAGACCATGACATGAGTGGGGGCTGTGGGTACGATGGGTGTCAGCCTCATGTCTGGTGGGGGTGAATATCTGGCAAACACCTAATAAACAGTGTGGTCTAATGTGGGCTAATGTTAGATAATGCCTGCTTTTAAACGTGCACGGCGAACAGACTGCATAAAATCAAGCTGCGTGTAAATATGCTGCTTGTGGGATTGAGATGTGACATTTAGCGCGTTAAAGCCAGTCGCACATTCTTTTAATGCTGTGAATTCAATACCTCGACATAGAGGTTTGTAATTTTCAGCTTTAAAAGAATGCGCAACCAGCTTTAACGTGCAAAATGTCATGTCTCAATCCCACACTTGGCATAGTTACACACAGCGTAATTTTATTCCGCGTGTTGGCCGTGCACATCTAAAAGCAGCCCATGTTTCATTTTTAAAGCACTCTTTGGGTGTTAACAGGCAAGATATTAGCCAGCTGGAGTCCAGGGTCACTCTGTAGAGTCTGTGCACAGCCGCCACTTGCAGGTTCCACTCGACAACGAGACAGACGGGCGAATATTTCTCCCTGCTGCGCTCCTCCCCTCCCTCCATGAGTGGGGACTACGTGGCGGGTGGGTGATAGGTGTGGGCAAACATCGGGTGGCCGTCTAACAGATGGGCAGGAGACAATGAAGGGGTCTAATCTGTGCTACTATCTCATCTGTTTTCACACTTTGATGGGGTCATGATTACACGCTTTACATGATTACATGATTACATGTCATGATATGCTATTCAAATATAAACTCACATGAAAACAAATTGAATGTTAAAGGCCTGGACTCCCTAAAACCTAGCAGGGTTCAATCTGTATTTTATAATTCAGAATTTTTTGTTTGGAATCTCATGCAAATCTTTGTATGGTATTTCAGATGGTAACTTTAAAATGGAGGCTTCTGTATGTTCTCCCTCGGTCATTGGATTATACCATGATTTTTTTTAAAAATCCAGGTGATGTCCTCAAAATGCCTACTATGCACGTACAATTAGCTACTCCACTCCTCCTCCTGGAAGGAACCCAGTGCAAAGGGGACCATTTCTGGTTGCACCCCCTGTGCAGGTTTATTTCCAGCCTGAACTCGGATTGAAATAGACCAGCGGGAGGGATGGGAAGATCCTTGCTGGGGAGAGCAGCACTACTCTCCCCTGCAAGCATAGCCCAGTGCTGGTCAGTTTCAAACTGGGAAGTGCTTCCCTGAAGTGTTTCCCCACATCGCTGTGATCCACCATTAGTCGGCAGAAATATATGTTGGCCTGGAGACCAGAAAGAACAACAGCTCCACCTATGCTAATCAAAATCAAACCATGGATCAGAGTAATACATTTATGGGAATGACAAAGTACAACGAGGAATAAAACGTGTAAAAATACAATATAAAGGAACAAACAGCAAAAATTCCTGCTCCGTAGTCACATAATGGGCCAATAGACACCCTTTTGCGGGTGTCTATTATTTCTTTTGTTAAATATCACCTATTATCTCTCTCTCCTCTCTCCTCAACCCCCTGTCCTAATATAAACAGGAGGGGGCAATGCCCTCCTTCCCATACAGAGGAGGATGGCATTCGAACACAATATTTTATGCTTATGCTGATTAGACTGTCTTGTTGTCAATACAAACACAATCACATTAATTGCAAGAGTCTTGAAGATCTTATGACACTTTTCATAAAAGGAAGGCTCTGGCTACACATCCTTTGCCACATTTTTTCTTTCCACCTCACAGATATATGCTGGTGACGACCTGGTCATGTTGCCAGAGAATGGCAAAAATGAACTCTTTGTGAATATTTTTCATCCAGTTCGAGTATTTGCAGTCTCTTTCTATGGCACTTCTGACACAGTCACTGATGTCAAGGGCAGATACATAAGATGAGTGCATTGGTGCCTGTACCCTTTGCCTGAGGCATGGTGGGAAGAAGAATAAGCTAGGAGAATGTAATTGATTTAGGAGTCCTGGCTGCTAGTGGCTGGGATTAGGATAGGATGTAGGGCAAGGGTGCAGCTGTTGAAGATAGCTGGTTTGCAGCAATGGGGGAAGGGCAGTGATTTCTCTCTTTCTGCTTTGTTGCTTCCCCCCCCCTCCCCCTTCTGTGGTAAATCTTGGTAGCATTTGCTTTATAGATTTTGAAGGCTAACTCCACAAGGAAAGCAACTTAGAGAGTTATTATTTTTTCATTTAAAAGCAAAAGCTTTCTTCAATAGACCTTTGGAGCCAGTGAAGCCTTCTGACGTTCCTAATTTGTCAGTAAATAATCTCCTCAGTATGCCCCTTCCCTGAATTATAATTAGTTCCCTATATTAAATGTCACTAGGATCTTTCAATGATGCTTCATTTGTAATTTCTAAGGCAGGCTACTTTTCAGATAAACTCCTGCTAAAGAAAGAAAGAAGAATTTTTCAAACTGTTATTAGCACCGGCTTAAGAATCTTCTCCAAATCATCTTGCATATGGATAGAAAATGTTCTACAACTGTCTGCAGTATTCCATGTGTGAAGATTTTTAAGTGGGCAATGTCTTCCTTGACCATTGTATAGAAGGAGAACTGGTCTTTTGGTGGGAAGAAACGTGTTCTGCCTGGAAACTGTTTCCTGTGGACCAGTCTTACACCTGCATAAAGGTTATGGGGATTGGATTAGATGCCCCTTGAGATCCCTTCCAGGCCTACAATTCTATTAAGTCAATGACACCCTGTATGGAAGCGTGAAGATCACTGTGAGATGGAAGATTAACCTCAACTACATCTGAAATGAATAATTTGAATAAACCAATAATTTGTTGAATTCAACCTATTTGAATTTGCCTCCGTCACATTAATGAATTCTAAGGTTCAATTATAAACTATTTGTTTGCAAAATTCATATCCATTTCTGCTTAATTTGTTATTTTAGTACTTCATTATTTCATTATTCAGCTGTTTGTCACTTTGGTACGTGGTTCACTTTGTTTACTTTTGTAAGGTCCCAATCCCAAGTCATGGGCAGTTCAGGATTAGAACCACAAGTGGTGTCAGGATCAGGGTTTCAGAGACAGAGAAGCAAGATTGTCTGCAGGCAGGATCAGGTTCGAGCAGACGAGCAGACAAGATTGGGTCTGGGCAAGTATCAGAACTGGTCATGGCACAAGGGGAGACAGGTAACAGACAACCAAAGCAGAAGGGACAATCCAGAGTTCAAAGGCCAGATCCAAGCCAATGGTCAGATTCCAGGAGATCAGTCCAGACAAGATCAAGGATGATGGATCAAAGAGCAAGATGAACTGGGGTCAAGCAAGGACTGGTAACAGGGAGTGCTTAAGTTGTTAAAAAAAAAAAAAAAAAGAATTCCTAGAACCCCAAATGTGCCTCAAAAGCCACACCTTCTGCCCTGGAAGCCACGCCTCTCAGCCCAGAGCTTGTCAGAGCAGGGGAATCAACCCTGACCTTCAGCTAGTAACCCAGTCACTGGCCTAAACCTGCTTCTCTAATTAATACCCGCTTCAAATTAAGCACCCATTTCAGCTCTACTTCTGTGTGATGTCATGCAGGAGAAAGCCACAAAAAGTACTCAGTATCAGTAGCAAAATACTGATTCCTTAAGCGAACTAAGTAAACAAAATACTGACTAAAGAAACAAGTGAGTGAAACAAACAAATTTAACATAGCACATGAAGTATACATTAACAAAGCAACAAAATGACAAATTTCTCAACAACAGCAAAAACAAAGGCAAATATTTATTTATTTATTTATTTATATTTCTTACCTCAGGGAAACCTTGAGTCTGCATGATGGGATCAAACCAGTTGTGATAAACTAGAAATACAATAGAAAACCAGCTATTACCAAAATGAACCACAGAGATAAAATTGATTTACTTATACTGGATATAAATAGCATGGAAATTTTACCACCCATGGGTGCAATCCAACAGGCCATGTATGCAGTCCGCCGGCACAATGCCCAGCCAGGCTACGGGTGCACATTTCCGCATGCGTGCCCCCTATGCAGCAAGTCTCTCAGCGTAACGGGGCGCCCCAGCCGATCTGACCCCCTGAGCTCACACACCTCACAGTCTGGGGGATAGAACACTCCTGTACCCGGGGGATGCACCTGCGGGATGCACTCCTGCTCCATGCCGGCCTTGTTGGGGCGGAGTGAGAGCGAGAGTTCATGGCCGCCATGGCAACTATGAACTTGTCCCAGGAAGTGATCTGCCCGACCCACGTGGGGGGACATACCCTCGACCTGATCTTCGGCTCTGGCCTTGAGGCGGGGGGTCCGGTTGTGGGGGAGGTTACAGCGGTGCCCTTGTCGTGGACGGACCATTATCTCCTTCAGGCCGGTCTTCTAGCGCGCCCCCTCCAGAAGGGGAAGGGACCAGTTAGGATGGTCCGCCCTCGGAGGCTGATGGAACCCCAGCGGTTCCAGGAGGTCCTGAGGGAGCTTACCCTGGATGTGGACGGTCACTCTGTGGATGAGCTGGTCCGGCATTGGAACATCTTGCTGGAGGAGGCCATTGACAGGGTGGCTCCGAGGCGCCTTCTGCCTCGGTCTCGTCACCGCAGGACTCCTTGGTTTACTGAGGGGCTGCGGTGTATGAAGCGTGTGGGCAGGAGGCTAGAGCGACGCTGGCGTCGGACTCGGTCTGTCTCCGATCGTCTTCTCCATAGGGCCCATTTGCGGTCCTATGTGGAGGCTGTGAGGACGGCGAGGAAGGAATTCCTCGCCGTCCTCATAGCGTCTGCGAAGTCGCGTCCAGCGGAGCTGTTTCGGGTGGTGCGGGGGCTGGTTAGTCCGGCCTCCCTCCGCCTGGATGGGGACTTGTCCCGGGCCCGCTGTGAGGAGTTTGTCATCTACTTCGCAGACAAGATTGCTCGGATTCAGGCCGATTTCGACGCTGGGTTGACAGCAGTAGGGGAAGAGCGCGGGGGGGCGGAGGGTCCGTCTGGTCCATCTTTATGGGGTGAGTTTCAGGAAGTGACGCCTGCCGATGTGGTGGATGTCCTGGGGTCTGTGAGGGCCACGTGTTGTCAACTAGATCCATGCCCGTCCTGGTTAATAAAAGCTTCCGGGGAGACGTTGGGGACGGTGCTGGCGAGGGTGGTGAATGCGTCCCTTCGGCAGGGGAGGTTGTCGCCTTGCCTAAAAGAGGCTGTGGTGCGCCCCCTGCTGAAAAAACCATCGTTGGACGTAGACGCGCTCGCCAGCTACCGACCTGTCTCTAACCTTCCCTTTTTAGGGAAGGTTATTGAGCGGGCAGTGGCGCTCCAGCTCCAGGGTCATCTAGATAATATCGGGCTCCTTGACCCTTTTCAATCTGGGTTCCGCCCCGGCTATGGCACCGAGACGGCGTTGGTGGCCTTGGTGGACGACCTCCGCCGGGAGATGGATGCGGGATGTTCGACATTTCTCATCCTGCTCGATCTCTCGGCCGCTTTTGACACCGTGGACCATGGGCTGCTGTTGAGACGACTGCGTGACCGGGGGGGTCTGGACGGGACTGTTCTTGAATGGTTCCGTTCATTCCTCTCGGGGAGGAGCCAGCGGGTGGTGTTGGGGGAGGAAACATCGAGCCCCCGCGCCTTACCGTGTGGCGTTCCGCAGGGATCGATCTTGTCTCCATTATTATTTAACATCTATATGCAGCCCTTGGGGGAGGTCGTGAGAGGGTTCGGGGTGCGATGTCACCAGTATGCTGATGATACTCAGCTGTACCTCTCGTTTTCTACCGACCCAGACCCTGCTGTCTCGGTGCTATCCCAATGTTTGGAGGCCGTGGCGGATTGGATGCGGCGGAGCAGACTGAAGCTCAACCCAGATAAGACGGAGGTGATGGTGGTGGGGAGGGCGAAGGGGGTGGTGGCCCCCCTGGTTGGGGGGGTTTGCCCCCCTGTAGCTCAGCAGGTCCGGAGTCTGGGGGTCATATTGGACGCAGACCTGCGGCTGGAGCGGCAGGTGGAGGCAGTCGCTAAGGCTGCCTTCCGCCAGCTTTATCTGGTACGTAGGCTGCGTCCGTATGTCTCTGGCCCGGACCTGGCCTCCCTCATCCATGCCTTCGTCACCTCGCGGCTCGACTACTGTAACGCGCTCTACGTGGGGCTTCCCTTGTTCTTGGCCCGGAGGCTGCAGCTGGTGCAGAATGCGGCGGCCCGTCTTCTTACGGGGACGGGTCGCCGGGAGCACATTACACCGGTGCTCCGAGCGCTGCACTGGCTGCCGATAGTGTGCCGGGCCAAGTTCAAGGTCCTAGTAATGATCTATAAAGCCCTATACGGCCTTGGCCCCTCTTACCTTAGGGACCGCCTCGCCCTTCGCGCCCCGGAACGACTCCTGCGGTCTGCCGGGGGTGCCCTCCTGGAGGTCCCCCGTGTTAAGCGGGGGGCCACGATGGAGCGGGCATTCTCGGTGGTAGGGCCGCGGCTGTGGAACTCCCTTCCGGAGGAAGCTCGCCTGGCCCCAAGCCTTTTAACATTTCGGCGGAACTGTAAGACCTGGCTGTTTGCCCAGGCCTTTGGGAGGGAGGGTGGGGAGGGAGGATTTTAGTCCCCTACCCATTTGTTTTTACCCATTTGTTTTTGGAGTTGTCTAGCCCTGTTTTAATATTTAATATTTAATATTTGATTGTTTTAGATGTATTTTATTGTATTTTATTGTTTTATTGTTGGAAGCCGCCCTGAGCTGCGTTGCAGGAGGGGCGGGGTATAACTTTGGAAAATAAATAAAATTTTAAAAATAAAATAAATCCCCCAGGCTGTGAGTTGTGTGGGCTCGGGTGTGTGTGTGTGTTATATCAGCAGGGGCGTCGCGTTGTGCTGAGAAGCTTGCTGTGTGGGTGACGCACATGCACAAATGTGCGCTGGCATAAGTTAACTGCACCCAGCATAGGCGCAGTTTATTATGGGGTGTTGGATTGCACCCCATGTGTCTATAACAAAAAAACTATGTGCACCCACCTTCACTTGCCACCCATAGGTGATTTCAGACGTTATGAGTCTGAAATTCACCTCGCCTGAACCACAGTCAAACACGGTCTGCGTTTGACTGTAGTGCACATCTGTTGACTCACTGCCAGATGTGCACCACAGTCAAATGCAGCCCGTGTTTGCATTCACCACACTTCTGGACCTCCGGATGCGAGGAGGTCGAGAAGTGTGGTGAAAGGCCACCACGGCTGTGGTGAACGGAAAGTAACTTCTGTGTACACTTACCATTCACCACGGTCAATGGCATTCACCCCCACCTGTGGTTGCAGCAGCAGTCGGATTGGCTGCTGCCGCGGCCCATCAGAAGGGGGGTGGGACGCCGGGGAACGCAGGGGACAGGGCCATGCGGCAGCACATTGTGTCACGTGGCCCCGCCCCCTACGGGGTGTGTGTGCCGCTTTAGACATGACAGGCAGCTGCTTTCACTACAGGCCGTGGGGTGGTTCGGACCACGGTCGGGGGCAATGGGGCGCACATCTGTTGCCGCGCCCCTTCACTCCCAGCCGTGGTCTGAACCACTCCACAGCCCGTGGTAAAAATGGCTGCCCGTCATGTCTGAAATCACCCCATGTCAGCAGTTATAACATACCATCATTTCATGTTTTGACAAAATGCTCGTATTTTACCAGGTTGCTATGGTGATTGAAAAATGGGTCATTGAATACCCATCATAACTAATGAATGTTTGCAGTATCTTAATCACTATCTTTATCAAGGTTCTGGAGACCCTATTTGATTTGCTTAACTTACAGATGTTAATGCTTGCATGGGTGACAAGTTAAGGCAGGTGCATGTGCACATAGTGGTACATCACATAGCACCCCATACAAAAGCAGAGACAGACACACTTCATATATACTAGTGAGTCATGCGATTGACTCATGTTTCTTGTGTGTAGTACACCAGATCCTTTCATGGAAGGGAGTTTAGGTGTGTATGAGTTTATCCTACGATCCATAACTTCACTCCTTCATTCCTGCCTTAACTTTAAATTTCCATGCCTGTTGGTGGTTGATTGGAATTGTTAGTGATGTATATTTCAAGTGGGTTGTTTGGGGAGAATGCTAATTCACTTTCAGAATTATTCCTGAAAGGGTTTTTGAAGTAGTTAGAAAAGGCTGAGTATGGGTTTATTTGGTAGGATAATTATATTCCTTCCCAAAGGGTTGGTTGGGTTGGTTGGAAAAGGTAAGATGGGGGTGGAGGGGGTTGGGTAGGAAAGGGTTCTTTGCATTGGATAGGGTTTTTTGGGTAGGGAAGGGTTTTTGGTGTAGGAGAGTGCCTAATTTATCTGTTTAACCTGGTAGGGGTTTTTTGGGTAGGAATTTCCTCCTGTTTTTGTGTAGTTGCTATGCTCTATACACATTTATCATATACATTACTGCATTCATATTATTGAAACCACTTCTGACTATAAATGTGTGTGTCTGTGTGTATGTCTTTTGCTTAATGTGATACATGCATACATGGCATATTACAAGAACACATGATACAGATATATTTTTCCTTTTTTGTTTTATTTTTTCCTGTTGGCTACTTCTTCAGAGGAAGGCAAAACCCAGCCTTTTTCTAAAAAACCACAACTTTTTAAAAAGGTAAAAAGAGCAATAAACTGGGAAAAATTCCTTCCTGATTCTATCATTGGCAATCAGATTGTTTCCTTCCCCAAGCAGCTGCCCTGGGGAAGTCACCCAACACCTGCTTTTATCCTGCCGGCTGGGGGCCAAGGAAACGATTCCCAGTGGACAGTGAAAGCATCTGGCTGCCGTCTTCCTGACAACGCAAGCATTTCCCTGACCCCCAGCTGGCAGGATACAAGTGGATGTTGGGTGACTTCCCCAGGGTAGCTGCTTGGGGAAATCCCCCTTCTTCCCCCAATGGTGATCTGTCTTGCTGCTGCTCTGCTCATCCCCTTTCTTAGCACTTTGAGCTTCCTTTTAACCCTCGGGGGTGCACTCTTTGTTTAGGGACTCAAGTTTAGACTAGAGTATAAACTCCAATTTAAGTTGCACATGGTTGTAAGCTCCCACACTGCCACTGCCCCTGGTATGTGTTGGGGGTTTGGACGGGGGGAGGATTTTACTGAGGGAAAGGGCTGGATATGGTCACTGTTTGCTGCTGTGACTCGGACAGAAATCATCTATTTCACTCCTCAGTGATAGGGAAGTGAAATAGACAAGAGCAACAGACTGTCACTGGGGAGTGAAATAGCCCCCGAGCTGCAGCAGGGAACAGTGACCGGATCCAGCCAGGAATAGTATAGTTTATTTATTGCGGCCAAGGCCTTAGCAATAACCATTCATACAATACAAAAATAAAACGACAAAACAACCTAATTATCAAATACACCAAAATATCGACCACAATTACGAAATTCGTATATCCTATAAACTAACATAATTGACTCGATCCAGCCATGAGCAGCACTTTAAATCTCCTGTGCCACTTTCCTGCCCCAGCACAGGTGAAATTAACAAGGCAGCTAGGAGATGTTTAGAGGCCGCCTTCCCGGCAATGCAAGTGCTTCCCTGGCCCCCAGCTGGCAGGATACAAGTGGGTGTTGATTGACTTCCCCAGGGCAGCTGTTTGGGGAAAGCCCCCCTTCCACCCACCCACCCCCAAGGGTGATCTGCCCTTCTGCCTCTCTACTCATCCCCTTTCTTATCACTTTGAGCTCCCTGTTAACCCTGAGGGTGCACTCTTTGGTTAGGGACTCAAGTTTAGACTTGAGTTTAGACTACATGAGGCTGTAAGCTCCCCCACTGCTGCTGCCCCTGGTAAGTGTTGGGGACTCGGGTGGGGGGAGAATTTTGCTGGGGGTGTGTGCGCTGGATCCGGTTACTGTTCCCTGATGCAGCTCGGGGTCTATTTCACTCCTCAGCAGAAGCCCGCTGCTCTTCATTTTACTTCCCAGCTGCCTTAGCCTCTCAGGATTTGCTTCAATCCTCTCTAGGTTATCTGCTGAGCCTGAGCAGAATGATAGCTCCCTATATTTATGCTCTGGATGCAAGTATATACCAGCTCTGTCATGCTCCTGCCCTGTGTCAGTTTCAAAGGCTGCTTCTAGCCACCAAAACAAGCCCTGCACCTGTGACATCAGACAAGCGCTGTACCTGTGACATCAGGCAGGCAAACAATCAGTCAGGAGACAAGCACACCAGCACACACCATTGTTTACACTGGAGTCCAAACACAACAACCACACAACATGCATGCATTGCATTAAGAACCATGCCATTTGCAAAAAGCGACATCTTGCAACCCATCTACTCTTGGAACAAACAGACATAAACACCCCAAATCAGCCAGCAGAAAGAAGACATTCTATTTGAATTTTCAGGCGACTTCACCCACAAACACCCATACCAGCAATTACGTAACCTCCAGCAACAAAAAAAGTCACCACTTGGAAGCACAGTGCCTGAAAATTCCAATGCAAAGTAGCGGGAGGCTTTGCATAGAACTCCAACATACCTTAACTTAATGGAGCGGGTATCGGCTGCTCCATAATTTAAATATGTTAGATATAGATGTATTCAAAATCATTTCATTTTGATATTTTTTCATTTACAGATTTTAGAATCATATAACCCTGATAACGGGTGTTTCCCACCCAGAACGTATAGGGTTGAGTTGTTTAGAATTATTGGGTTATTTGGGTTGACTTTTACAGTGTCAAAATTTTGCATTCCTTGTATTGTATATAGCCTTTGTTTTGAGTTGCTTTTAGTACTTTTATAGTTCCAGAACTTTTTATCTATTGTATTGTATATAGTTTTTTTTATATATATAATCACATGGTTAGTAAAATTTCCATGCTATATCCAGAATAAGTAAATAGATTTTATACATTTATCTCTGTGGTTCATTTTGGTAGTAGCTTGGTTTTCTATTGTGTTTTCTTCCCCATATTCTCTCCCTACCCCTTTTTAAAATATAAACTAGAAATAGCTAAACATTGATTTATTTATTTATTTATTTATTGTATAGATTTTTACCCCACCCCTCCTGCAAATTAATCCATCAAAGGTGACTCAAGGTGGCTTACAATGGTAAAAAAAAATTTTTAAAGAAAAAAATCATTTCTGGCAATAAATATCTGAACTGTAAAACTGAATATTTCTTTCACCTCCAATCTCAGTCTTGTCCTCTGAAAGGTAGTAGCCTTTTGATAAGCTGCCGTAGGACTGGAGGGAGTGGGATACAAATCACTAAATAAAATAAAATAAGTAAATAAATAATCGCTGGGTCAAATAGGTTTGATCCACATGACCACTGTGATCATCTAACCTGACTCTCTGCATGAAATATGTCATAAAAATTCATCCTGCACAACAAGTCCAGAGACCTTCTAACTAAGCTAGAAAAAAGGGGTTTGGGACCTTTACTCTCCCATAGGCCACTTTGAAAACTGGCCCAACTCCACAGGCTGAACTGGAGCTGGCAGTAGGAATCTTAGGGGTATTTTCAGAAATGACACTACCACAGTTAGGCTAATTTTAGATGTGCATTCCCCACCCCCCGGGATCTGTTTCGGATCCTGGTGAGGAATCAGACCGGCCGTCCTTTAGACGTGCCAGGCTGATTCCCTGTGGGGGTCGGGGAGGAGGTGGGGCTGCACGGTGCAATGTGTGGCCACTCAGCCCCACCCCATCGCGCTCCCCTGGCTGCCCGCCCTCCAGGAGACGGGTGGACGCAGCGGCCAATCCGGCCGCTGCGGCTGATCCCATCCCGGGGTCTGGGCTATGATCCGGAATTGGCCACAGTAACAGACATTACCTTTGTCTGATTCTGGACTGTGGTCCAGCTAACCACGCTTTCGGACCTCACTGGGGTGAACATCTGGAGGGATTCTCTTTGGGTAATTTCAGACGTTACGCTACCAGGGCCACCACAGGGGGTGCACTGTGGTTGACCGTGGTATCGTAACATATGAAATTACCCTTAGACCCAATCCAAAGTAACAGCCATTACCCTGCCCCAGGTTAGGCCAATACCCAGAACAGACATGATGGTGTGCCTTACCACACTTTGCCCCGAACCGTGGTAGCACTTACCACTAGTTGTTCCCTGTAATTTTCTGAGATCACAACCGGTGGTAACTTCTACCACGTTTTGGGGCAAAGTGTGGTGAACATCTGGTGGCCGCTGAACAGAATTGACAGTGGTTGTGACCTCGGGGTGGTAAGTGTGGTAAAGTGTGGCTAAGTGTGGTAGTGTCACTTCTGAAAATACCCTAGGGTGCCCAGGATAAGGAGGTGCCAGCTGGTGCCAAGCTGCAGACTGCCAGGAGTGAGGCGTGCAGGATGGACTTTACTTCAGAAGGAAAAATACTGGGATCTCAGAAGGAAAGCTTGCCTCTGGGAAGGGGCCCAGGAGAGGCCACTGCCCCTAAAATGTCTATTTGTGAAGGTTTTATCCACTGAAGGAAAACATCCTGTTGTCCTGGAGTAGAACAAAGTAGGAGGGTGAACCTAACCCTTCAAATACTTGTAGTGGGTAGATACCTTCCTTTTCTAATTTTTAGTATCATATTTGTATGGACATTGGACATTAGACCTAGCCATGGTTTCCTACTAATGTTCTCCCTTAATACAACATAACAAAGAACATTCGTTGGTGCACCTCCCAATGAGACACAGAGACTGTAGCTGGTTTTAACTTGCCCGCACTCTTTATTCAAACATGTTCAACAAAGGCCAGTGGGTGATTGCACCAGCAATATGGGTCCAGTATGCTAGCTACTTAATTCTTATTAACTCGGGCACTGACCAGGATGTGCCCTCCCATGTCAGTACTCCCAAACTAAACTTCCCTTTTCAGCAGCACCCTGGCTCTGGCCGAAGGGGAACAGGCCCAACTGTGGGCTTGAGTAAGGAGGTGGTACCCGCAAAGCCAGCAGACAGTGCATGTACTTACTGACCCCACCTGGTACCCCTCCCAGGGTAATGACCCGAATGCATGCTGCATTCCCCCTCATGCTGGGTGTCACCTCCCCACCTCTTAAGGAGGTGCCTCATCTTATCCTATTCTTACCTATTTAGCCTACTATAGCATACTGGACCCCTGCCACAAAGGGGGAGTCGATCACGGCTTCCCCCGACACCCACTGCCTATCTCATCAACAGATTCTCCAAGTGGTGGGCCAAGTTCCTCAAGTACAACTCATTTCCTGCTGGGGACAGGTGTACACCATTCTCCCTGAAAAGATCTGAACAGCCATATACGATGTCTCTATGCCGAATAATCGTTCCTCCGATACTGACCATCTATTTTGCCATTTCTCTATTAATTTTCCTACGTGCCTTGTCAACTTTTGCAGGGTTAATAGCCCTGCCCCAATTAAGTCTAGGAACGAAACTCGTCCAACTTATATTAACACTCTCAAACAAACTCTTAATTACTAACAAATCCTGCTTGATTTTAATCATTAAGTTAATCCCTTTTCTACCCGGAATGTCGTTCTCTCCTAAATGAATCACCAGTATGTGTGGTGTTGATCCTCCCTGAAGCGATCTCAATTTCGATAACAACTGGTTCCATCTCATACCCCCATTCCATACCACCTAATGATTGCCTTGTCGCCCAATCCCAATTGGAGGCCCCAGTCAGTCTGTCTGGCAGCGTTCCTGACCCAGCACACTAGGCTGTGGCCCATGATCCACACTTCTCGTTTCTTGACCTCGGTGCACCTAAGCCCTGCGCATGGGAGACACAACTGATTATTACCGATAAGGCCTTACATACTTCTTGTAGGTGTTCGACTGCCACCGCCCAACTGCCTTAATTGCCTCAGTTGGTAAACCTGCTGCTTCTGCGGCTGTGGTGGCACCTATCCTGAAGGTGTGAGACCCATAATTGCCCAAGGGAAGGTCGGACCTAGTCAATGCGATCCTAAGTACTGCATTGAATTGGTAACATGTCAAAGGGGCCGAATTCTGATGTCAAAATAATGTTCCTGCTACCTGGGGGCGTATAGCTAAATACTGTCTCATCTGGTTGACTGGACATATCTTTTCCTGCCCAGATTTGAACTATTTGATGTTCATTCGTCTACTCCTCTGGTCCGTCTTTGACTGTGTAAGCCTCAAGAGCAAGGTCTTGGGTGTCCACGTAAGGTCATCTATGCCGAGGGCCCTGCCGGTAAGATCCCCCCGGGATGATGGGACCACCTCGCTTATCCTAAACCCTCCAAAATATGTTATGGCGTATGCAGTGGTAAACAACTGTGCCTCGTATGCGTTGTGACATGCCTCGCATAATATTTCCACAATCTGAACTAATATAGGGGTGGTTATGGGTGCTCGGGCATTAGTTGGGGTTGGTACAGACCTGGTCCAGCTCTCTAGCATACGCTTTATGTAAAATCCGTTGTCTGGTGATGGGTATCCTTTCATTCTGATAACAAAGGTGATAGCTGCAATCTTCCCACCTATGGTCCCTGCCACTAAACCTTTGCGCCGAAGCAACATGGCGAACTGTAGTACTTCTGGCTCAACAATGGGAAAGCCTGTTGCCCATCCCCTACTGATCGTGTATGCTTGAAACTCCCGGAATGCCCTACTGTAAGCTGCTTGGGTTCTGTGTGCCAGGAATCCCTGAACGATATTCTGAAGCTCTAGTTCCCAAGGCTCCATGCCCCCGGTGGAAGGGGGTCACGGAATTCTCTGACTTCTGGTGCTAGTTCCCGGAATCGCTTGATCTGAAAGTGAGAGATGGCATCGGCTATGCCATTGTCAATCCCGGGGACGTGACGTGCTATGAACAATATATTATTCTGCAGGCACGACCCCACCATTGACCGTATAAGTGTCATGACACGGGGGGAACGAGATGTTAAAGTGTTTATTACATGGACAACTGCCATGTTATCGCACCAGAACAATACCGTGCGATTGGCGAACTGGTCAGACAATAAATTTACTGCTATGACTATGGGAAATAGCTCTAAAAAGGTTAGGTCCTTCGTTACCCCCATCTCGTGCCAGGCCAGAGGCCAAGGTTCTGCGCACCAACGTGTCCTGAAGAACATCCCAAACCCCGCTCCGCCGCCGCCGCCGCCGCCGGAATGGACCTGAAGATCGTTGTGCAGCAACCACTTGTCCCTCCAGAAGCTCACCCCATTGTATTCAGTGAGGAAATCGAGCCACGCCCTGAGGTCATGCTTCATGTCCTGGGTCACCCTGATCCTATAGTGAGGGGGCAGGTCTCCTTTTAGTTTCCCATATAGTCTAGACAAAAATGCTCTTCCAGGTGCTACCACCCGGCATGCGAAGTTGAGACTACCCACTAGGGACTGCAAGGTCCGGACCATGATTTTATGGGAGAGCATGCCCTCTCGGATTTTACCCCTCAAATCTTCTATTTTGTTTTCTGGCAGCCTGGGTAAATTTCATTCGGTGTCCAATTCTATGCCCAAATAAATTATTCTCCCCTCGCCCCAGTCTTCTCATGGGCGAGGGGAATCCCAAGCTCGTCGGCCAACTCTTGAAATAGCCGCAACGTGGTCGTGCATTCCCCCATCCCAGGAGGGGATATGATCAGGAAGTCATCCAAATATTTTGTCAGGTTGCCCCTTCCCACCTTTGTTTGAAGATCCACTCAACTAATGAACTGAATCGCTTGAATGTGGAGCAGGATATAGAACACCCCATGGGCATTGCTCTGTCATAATAATATTTACCCTGGAAGTGGAAAGCCAAGAGATGGAAACTACTGGTATGCACTGGGAGCAAGCGGAACGCCGATTTGACATCACACTTAGCCAACAGTGCCCTCTTTCCTTACTCCTCGCTTTCTTGACCGCCACATCAAAGGACGCATACCTGATTGTTGCAAGTTCTTTTGGTATTGCATCGTTCATCGAGGTACCCCGAGAATGGGACAGGTGGTTAATCAAATGAAATTCACCTTGGTTTTTTTTAGGAACTATACCCAGAGGGGACAAAAACAGGTCATGCATGGGTGGATGTTCAAAGGGGTCGGCGACTCTGCCCTCCGCTACCTCTTTATCTATCTTTTTTCTGACTAGATCTTTGCGCCCTTCTAGGAATTTGAGATTCATAACTTTTACAGAGCTTCCACTGGGCCTGCTGGTATTATGAACCCGTTCTGAAAACATTGCACCACATATTCTACTTCAGCCCTGTTTGGGTGCATTCTCAGGGCTTTTTCGAGAGCATCAATTCTAATTGGTGTCGGCCCCCTTTTGAGGGAGGGTCCCTGCAGTTCCTCCCTGACTACCTTTCCCGGGTCTGCCCCCAGTGCCATATTGGCCTCCTCCCCCTTTCTGCTGGGGCTGATAACATGTGCTCTCAGGGTGCCCCCCACCACAACTGGAGCACGCGTGGCAAAAACTACACTGAGCCCTGTTGCACCATCCGGTCTTTTTATACTCCCAGCACAGGCTGGGTCCGCCCTGTCCCCTTCTCCGGCCTTCCTCACGGTATGGTTTGTTGGCCGGGGTCACGCCCCCATGACCTAGTGGATGCCTGCTGTCTGACCTAGGTGCCTTTGTGACATCAACCATACACTCCAGCCATATATCTGGAGCATGGGAATCCCAACGAAGGCCTGGTGTGTTAGTTGCCCTATGACAAAACGCTTTGTCATAGCGCAACGACACCCCAGGTGGACCGGTTCCTTGGACTCTTCAGACTATATCCACGTATTTATGGATCTAAAGCCCACGCCCTGGGTCCACCTGCATTATGACCCCCATATATACAGTGAATGCGGAGGTCCAGTTTGCCCAATTTCTTTCTGTTTTGGGGCGTCAACATTTTTCCTTATCCTTTCCCCCCTCCAGTTTGGAGTGATCCACTATCGGGTCGCTAAACAATAGTGCATACAGGTCTACATATTCCCCCTGCCAGATCTTCTCTTTAGTTGTGAGGATTAAATGGCTGCCGAACGGGGCTGCAACACCTGCAATAACCCTGCCGGGAGGGCGGATCACTGGCATCCCTGCCCCTATCCCGGGATGGACTAGGGTTTCCCCCCCTGGGGGGGGAGCAGGATGGGCTTCCAGGCTTGTGCCCCACACTGGCATGCTACCCATGGGGTGGGGACCAAGAGCCCCTGATTCTAATATGGGCAGCATGGCTGGTCAGACCCACGCCTAAGCCCCATCTACCTGCTGTAATCATGGGCCGGTGTGGTCCTGACACCAGGCTGCTGGATTCTGTTGGGCTAGGCCTACCTGACTGCTCCCAACCATTTGCGCAGGCCAGTGTGGAGACCCCTGTCCTGTTCCCCTGCTGCTTGCACCTCGGATCCACCCACCTACTGTGGGTCCCTCTATTCTCCTCGTGGCAGTATGCGCCCACCTCCCCGTGTGTATTAGACTCACCATGCACCATCTCCCTCCGTGGTCCACTCATGTTGGGTCCCCTGCTGCTGAAGCACTCGGGTTGGCCTGTGGGCTTACTTCTCAATGCCTCCTCGATAGCGAGGATCCTCTGCCACAAAGCGTGATCTGTGGTCATGTCATGTGGCTCGTGTTCCTCCCTCCAACTCCTGGCCACTGGGGGCCCCTCAACTGGAATTAAAGATACTCCCCCGGACACATCGTGCCCGGCTAGGTTACCTGATGCAACCATTGGTGCCTCCTGCGCAGCCGGGGCAGGCCTCCTAGTCCACTGTTGCTGGTATTGGGCGAGACCAGATACCCCCAATGGATCCCTTAGGCCCCTCCCTTCCCATACTGTTCCCTCAGGGGACCCCAGGAAGGGGGGGTAATGCTCCTGATCTGTTGGGCCTGGACTGTGCTCCCAGTTCATGACTTCCCACCCCACCCCTCCCCCCGCTTCTTCCTGAATGTAGGTCTCCTGCCTGGGACCCATCTGTTGTGAGGGGGTTTCCGATATACCTGCCCTGGTGAGCCCACCCTGGGCCTGTACGGATCTTCTGCCCCCCCCCCAAGCAGGTGCACTTCCCCCTTCCTCTCTATATTGCACGAGGGGGGGGGTTACCACCCTGGTGCCCCTCCTAGGCCCCTCTAGTGGCTGGGGGGGTTGAATCTGGGCCCTCACTGTTAGTTGGCCCAGCTGCTCAGGGTCACTGCTGTCCCCATGTCACGCCTCCACAATCTGCCCCACCTCAGCGGTGTCCTGGCTTGTGGTGGGGGTGCCCCCCAGTGGCTCAGGCATCCCTGGAGCTGGGGTTGGGCCGTGGGCCTGCAGCATGGCCTTGCATGCTACCAAGTGCGCAATCAGTTCCCCCCTAGATGGGGCCCCTACTCCTTCCCCTTGATTCTCCCCCTCAGGGTTACCGCCACTGGCTGGTCGGTTCCCTTCAGGTTGCACCCACTTCTTCCCGGCTGCTTTCTTTTTTGTGCAGTCCATCTACTCCTTGTGAGGCTTGCTCCCCAACCTAATGCTGAATGCCGCTTCTGCGCAGCCCAAACGGATCTACCCTCCCTACAAAGGGCGGGTCCGTTCACTCCTTTGCAGTGCGGCGCCACTGCACACGTGCTGCTTAATCGGTTGCCAGGCAACTCCTTCTTTCAAGCTCCAGCTGGGCTCCTTCTTGCAAGCTCCAGCCTGCGTCACCTGACAGGTGCCCGCCAATTACCCTGTCACCACCATTGCGATGGTGAAGGGGGCTTTTTCTGCTTTCAAAGTAGATTGGGGTAAATTTTTGGCTATTTATAGTTTATCCAAACTGGTTTGATCCCATCCTGCTGACTCAAGGTTTTTCTGAGGTTAGCCACTTGAAGGCTCACATGGAGCAGACATGAGTTCAAAAAAAAATGAGGAAGACCTTAGAAGAAAAGAAACCTGCATGAAACTTGTCCTTTAGAAAGCAGATTGGAAAAGCTAGAATCTAGGGCTGCCTTCTGTCAGAAGCAGTAACAAAAGCAATTTAAACTTAATTGAAATTGAGCAGCTGAAAATGGAGAGAGAGAGCTAGTTCTGTAAATGAATTTATTAGTTTAATTGAGACGAGCTACTGGTTGGAGCACAGGAGATAATGGAACAACAGGTAATGGACAAAGTAGAAGAGATTGAAAAAGACCTGGTGTCTGCTATTAGCCTCCGTTTGAGCTGAAGGCAAATCCTTTGCCAATGAAAACTGTTGCCAGTGCTAGTCTTCACAAAATGCTTTGGCTGCCCGCCTATGCTAGGCTGCTTCTTGCCAGACACCCATGACGTGGGCCGTGTGGACCTGTTACTCTGATGTATATTAAGCACAAAGAAATAAATGCATTTTTGTTGTCCTTGTTGCTGTTGTTAAAGAAAAGACTGCCAAATATTTTTATTTTTTAAA
Source organism: Sphenodon punctatus (assembly GCA_003113815.1). Lineage (NCBI taxonomy): Eukaryota > Metazoa > Chordata > Lepidosauria > Sphenodontia > Sphenodontidae > Sphenodon > Sphenodon punctatus. Next base: position 831,133 of record QEPC01005936.1, read on the forward strand.
ACGAGTCTTGGCAGGGTACAGGAACCAGCTGTGCACAGACGTGCACCTGTACAATACAGAAGCAAACAAAAAAAACCTAGAAAAAATGAATAAAGATTTTTTTCCCCCTCCTGTTTAATGCCGATTTTTCTAACACAAACCCTTCTGAAACGGCTAAGGAGCCACCTGGGCACAAGAGCCTAGGCCTGAATTATAATGAAACAAAACATGGAGGGTGTGGGGGAGAACAATAAGTGAATTATGAATGAGGAGGGGGGGTTCTATTCCATTTAAAGTACTTTTATTTTTAGTTGTAAAAGTTACCATCTAAGGCCATTTTTAAATGGGCACTGCTGGGGGGCAGATCCACGTGTACAGCTTGAAGTGCCCACAGATGTCCCATGAGTCAAACAGGCCAGGATGGGTGTGTGCTGAGCGTATGCCCCTGCTCATGCACCACTCACTCTTGTCCCCACACGGAGCATACATGGATTTTCCCCCAATGCTCCGTAGGTGTGGGCAGGAGTCGGCATCGGCAGTGTAGGTCATGGGAGTGTGCACCCACTCACACCACCTTCAGACGGGCGCTTGGGTGGGTAGAGAATGGGTGAACCTGTGTTGGCACGTCTGTTTAAAAATGGCTGTAGAGATATCTAGCAACAAGGGACATAGAATTACAGAGTTTAAATAATTTTATACTTCTGTGTATTAACAATTCATTGATGACAGTGGTTCCCAAGATTTTTTCTGTGTGACTCCACTTGGGAGACTTCAGTATAATTCTCTGATCCAAGTCAGGTTGCTATATAAAATTGTCAAAAATAAGGGACACTACAGAGCTGAGGGCTACTGAAATAATGGACGTCAATTATGTTCCATGAAGCTGTGGTGTCCAGAGCAAGGGATGTCCATTATATAAATAAGGGCTGTCAATTATGTTTCATAGAACTGTAGGGATCTGAAATAAGGGACGCTCCCTTAAACTAATTTTTAATTGGGATAAATTATGAGGGTCAGTGGGTGTGCGGATTTGGGTAGTTTTGATTATTTATTTATTTATTTATTTATTTATTTATTTGTTTATTTGTTTGTTTGTTTTATTTTGGTTGATTTCTTATTCACCCCCTGTTACCATGGTAGCTCAGGGCAGCGTACAACAAAGCTAAAATACAGAAATACAACAAACATAATAACCAAAATATAAAAATATAAACAATAAAATATAAAATCTATAAAACCAACTCAGACGGAGCCACAACAACCCCCCACCAGTCCCTCACCCTTCACCCGTCTCACTTGCCAAAATCCTGGAGGAGACATCCCCAGCCAAGTCTTACACTGTAAGAGTCTGGGGAGCACCCCCAGACTATGGAACTGAGAGACCAATGACAGGCAAACCCCGTGACCAACAGCATCACCTCCATCGTGTCGGAATTCAGCTTCAGCTGGCTAACTCTCATCCAGTCCCCCACAGCTGCCAAACATCAGATAAGCACCGAGACTGCCTGGTCTGGGTCAGCTGAAAAAGACAGGTAAAATTGGGTGTCATCAGCATACTGCTGACACCGCACACCAAACCTTTGAACGATCTCACCCAAAGGCTGCATGTACATGGGGGCTACCACTCCCTCAGCCATACCCACCAGCATCACCTTTATCTTGTCAGGATTCAGATTCAGACTGCTCGCTCTCATTCAGTCCTCCACAGTCACCAAACATTGGGTAAGCACTGAGACTGCAGGGTCTGGGTCAGCTGCAAAAGACAGGTAAAGCTAGGTGTCATCAGCATACTGTTGACACCGCACACCAAACCTTCAAACGACCTTGCCCAAAGGCTTCATGTACATGTTGAACAGGATAGGGAGGGAAATAGAGTCTTGTGGGACTCCACACATGAGGTCCAGGGAGAAGATGAACCACACCACACATTGATTTCTTCCAGCCAGGAAAGAGCGGAACCATTCAAGAACAGTCCCACCCATCCCAGCTTGGTCCCGCAAGTGCATCACCAACATCTTTTGGTCAACGGTATCAAATGGAGAAAGATCTAACAGAATCAACAGGGTTGAGCGACCCTGGTCCAATTCACGGTGAAGGTCATCGACCAAGGCCGCAAGCATATTCTCAGTGCCAAACCCCGGACGAATGCCAGACTGCAAGGGAGCCAGAAAACTGATGCAGTTCAGATGTCCCTGAAGCTGCTGAGCCACTACCTGCTCAATACCCTTCCCTAAAAAGGGAAGGTTAGAGACAGGCCAAGGGAGTCAACGTCCAATGATGGCGAGGGAGTCAACGTCCAATGATGGTTTCTTGAGGCAGTCTGGCACTCTGCCCTCCCTAAGGGAGGCCTTGATCACCCCAACCAACAATGGCCCCAGCGTCTCCTGGCTGGCCTTAACCAGCCAGGATGGGCAAGGATCAATTAAAGGTGGCCCTCACAGCACCCAGGACATCCCCCATATCAGCAGGTGACACAAACTGAAACTGATCCCATAAAACAGGACGAGACAGTGCTTCCATTACATATGGTTCTCCTATTGCCCCAAGTGTGGCATCAAAGTTGTGGTGAATTTGAGCAATTTTATCTACAAACAAGTCGACAAAAGTGTCACACGAGCACTGGAAGACTCCAGTCCCAGGAAGAGGGCGGATGGACTGACCAGCCCCCTCATCACCCGGAAAGACTCAGCTGGACATGACTTTGCAGTTGCTATGAGGGCAGCAAAGAATTCCATCAGCATAGTCATGGCATAGGCACATAAACTGGCTCTATGCCACAACCAGTCAGCTTCAGCACAAAAGCAGCACCACCGTCGCTCCAACTGCTGCCCTTCTTGCTTCATCCGCTGAAGTTCCTCCATATAGCAGGTGGACCTGTGTTGTTGGCGGTCAGGGAGCAGGCACCTAGGAGCCATTCAGTCGATGGCCTCAGTAAGTCGAGTGTTCCAAAGAGCCATGAGATCATCGAATGAGTGGCCATCGAGAATGGAGGGTAACTCCCCAAGAGCATTCTGGAACCTCTCTGGTTCCATAAGTCTCCAGGGGTGGTCCAATCGAACTGGTCCCACACCTTTCTGGGGACAGACATGTGCTGTGAGACATGCCTGAAGGAGGTAATGATCCATCCATGACAAGAGCACCACTTACACTTCCCCCACCAACGGATCCCCTGCCTCAAAGCTAGTGCAAAATATCAGGTCCAAGGAATGCCCTCCATCATGGGTCAGACCAACAACCAACTGAGACAGTTCTGTGGTTGCCATGACGGCCATGAACTTATGCTTCGCTCCCCCAAGGCTGGTATCGGTATGAATGTTGAAGTCCCCCAAGACAATTGTCTCTGGGGACTGCAAGACCACCTCCGACACCAGCTCTGCTAGTGCTTGTAGTGAAGCTGCTATACAGGTTGGTGTGCGGTATACAAGCAGCAAACCAAACTTGTCTCTGGCCAAATCAACCACCAGGTGGAGGCCTTCTATGCCTGAAATAGTTTGCACTGGATACCTCCTCACAGTCCTTGTGTCTTGATAAACAATGGCTACACCCCCCCGTCCCCTCCAGCCAAGGCTGATGCTGCACTGAATACCCAGCTGGAACAAGGTTGGCCAAAATAGGCCCTGACTCAGTGTCCAGCCAGGTCTCTGTAATACACGCAAGGTCGACTGCCTGGTCCAGGATCAAGTCCTGGACCATTGTTTATTTATTTACAACTGACCTCGCGTTAAACAGCATCAGACCTAGGCCAGGGGCCCTCCAATCAATGACCACTTCACTACCTGCCTGGGGGGCCAGTGAGAGAGACAGGCAACAAACACCTGTCCGGTCTCACAGCTCTAACCAGCTGCCCAGAAGGACCATAATTCCTCTGGCCCAGCATAACCCCAATGGCTGGGTTCCCCCCAGTCTGCCACACACACACTGGGTGGCTGCTCTGCCTGGCAGGCAAGGGAGATCTCCACCCCCCCTAAAGCTCCCATACCTCTCCTTTCACCAGGGGGAAGTTCACACCCTCCCCAAAAGGGTCTCTGACACCCCCCCACTGAGGGGAAAGACCCCCCCTAACCCAGTCCCTCCCACCCCCACTCTCACTGGGGTGGGGGGGACAACATCCCCAAACCCTCCAAAAATAACAACCCCCTTCTACTACCACCCACCTAAAAAACAATAACCACCCCCATACTAAAAACTCCACCATATTATCCCCACAGCCTCACATCCACCCCACCCCTATACCATTTAAATAATCCCCTCCGCCCCCGTCCCTGGCTGCCCAGTCCCTGCCAAAGGGCCTCACCAAAGGGCCCTTTTGCTGTGGCCGTTCAGCACGCAGCCTGCGGCGTGTGTCTGCAGGGTTGCCAGGAGGTGCACTGCCTTTGAAGGATCCCCCCTGGGCCAGAAGCACGTGGAGGGAATCCATGGTCCCACACCCTCTCCCTCTGCCACAGGGAGCATGTAGTGTTTGATTCAGCTGGGACCCAGGGAAATCCCTTACTTCCATGCCAGCCGGCCAAGGTTTACATCCAGTCAAGTGAGGGGACATACCTATAATGTGTTATTTCTGAAAGCAGACATGAATTCTTTGAGAAAATGGCGGCACAGAAATTCAAATAAATAAATAATAATAATAATAATAATAATAATAATAATAATAATAATAATAATAATATATAAATAAGGGGTGTCCATTATGTTTCATAGAACTGTAAGGATCTGAAATAAAGAAAGCTCCCTTAAACTGAAATTTTATCCAAAATAATAATAATATCCTCAATAATAATCTGTTTGGATAAACAGATATCAAAAATAACAATAACATTTATTTATTTATTTATTTATTTATTATTTATTATTATTATATAAGCCTCCTGCATTCATTTTCTTTTGTGGGCTGCAGAATTGGCAAGGCGCACCATACAACATGTTAACGCCAGGCAATTACAAAGTTGCTTTTATTGTTCATTTGGGTTCGCTGATCACAGGCAGCTATAAAGGTTTGATGAAGCCAATATTTCAGTGTGAAAGTTCATGATTTCTCTTCTTAGCAATGAGCCAGGACCTGAAATCCTTACATAATCAAAACTTTAAATATCTAAAGGACGGTATAGAGAAGATGGCAAGGAACGGTTCTTAATTGCTACAGAGGGCAGGACTAAAAATAATACGCTCAAATTACAATAAGATAGATTTGGGTATATCAGTATAGACTTCCTAACAGTAAAAGCTGTGTGACAATAGGACAAGTTTCCTAGGAAGGTCATAGGCTCTCTGTTACTAGAGGTTTTTAGAAAGAGGCTGGACAGTATCTGTTGGGGATGTTGTAGCTGGAGTCATCCTACATCCAAACAAATGTCTGGACTTGATGACCCTCATGATCCCTTCCAACTTTACAATTCTCTGGCTGTTTTTACATGGACGGGAGTCGGTGGGGGGATGGGTGTGCTTGCGCAGTGGGTGGATGTCCTTTCACATGGACACACCTCCATTCACCTCCACCCACAGGGTCTCCTCCAGTTTTCCGGATGGCCCCGTGGGTGTAGATGGGTGTGCGCTGGGAGCACGCACGAACACCCACCACCCTTGGTGTTTACACAGACGAACACCCAGCACACACCCATCCCCCCCACCACCGCCAGCCCATTTGCATGGATGCCCCCCCACACACACACACACACTGCATGCCCGCCAGAACACCCAGTGGTAGGTGGGGCTGGCCGTGTAAAAACAGCCTATGTTGGGTTGGTCATGTAATCAACATGTAATCTGCCAGACTACCAAAGGTAGTGTTCTTCAGTGATCTGAACACAGGACCAAGACCACATGGAAGACCATACCTATGGTACAAGCACATCATTAAAAAAAAAAAAATCTTAAGGAGAATGACATTAGGACCAGTCCCAACCCCCATGGACCAGTACATGGAGCACACAAAGTATCAAGTTCTTTCCACCAAGTCCATACACCACCGAGTCCATACACCAAGGGCACAGAGAGAGGCATTTTTGGTGGCTGTCGTACAATTATGAAACTCTCTCCCCTGGAGGTATTTCTGAGCCCGAACCTGCTCAATAAGTGCTCATCTTCTGGAGGCTATGTAAGACCTTTTTATTTGGCCAGGCATTTGGCAGGCAGGGATACAGTTTGAGGGTAAAGTGTTCGGGATAAGGGTTTGAGGATTTTGTGTGTTGCAACTTGCCCTGAGACCTTGGGATAGGGCAGTATAATAAATTTAAATAAATAAAAAACCTATTAGTAAATACCTCAAATGCACAAGTATAGGATGGGTGATGCCTAGCTTGGGAGACATACATGTGAAAAGGATCTTCGGGTTGTCGTTGTTGGTCATAAGCTGAACATGAGTCATCAGTGTGATGCAGCTGCTAAAAAGCCAAATGCAATTCTAGGCTGCATTAACAGAAGCATAGTGTCCAGGTCATGAGAGAAGTAGTAGTTTCACTTCTATTCTGCGCTGGTCAGACCTCATCTGGAGTACTGTGTAAGGTTCTGGGCACCTCATTTTAAGAAGGACATTGTCAAATTAGAATGGTTTCAGAGGAGAGTGACAAAGATGGACAGGGGTCTGGAAACCAAGTGCTATGAGGAAAGGTTGAAGGAACTGGGTATGTTTATCTTGGAGAAAAGAAGACTAAGGGAAACATGATAGCCATCTTCAAATATTTGAAGGGCTGTCACACAGAAGATGGAGCAGGCTTGTTCTCTGTTGCTCCTAAGTGCAAGACTAGAACCAATGTGCTCAAATTACAGGAAAGGAGATTTCTAATGGTAAGAGCTGTTCAACAGTGGAACAAACTGCCTAGGATGGTGATGGGCTCTCCTTCGCTGGAGGTTTTCAAACAGAGGCTGGAGAGTCATTTGTCAGGAATGTGGTGTGTGTCTGGACCCGCCATCAGCGCTACCTACCCCAAGGGAGGTGGGGACATGACCGGCGGCATTCCTGGGACAAAGATAGGGCACTAGGATGCAGCCCCGCATGCGGAGAGGCGGGGCAACCCCCGCCAGCCCCGCGATCGGCTGCAGACGTCGGGGAAAGCACACAAACAGCGCCACCGCCGCTGCCAGAGGGGGTGGGGCATGCCCCCCCAGCATACTAAGGCACTCCGCACACCTGTGTTCTAGACAGGGTGGAGCTACCAGGATATAGGGGTGGCCGAAGGTCTCCAGCATTGCCCGTGATCATCAGCACTGTGAGACTGCCCCCCCCCATGTGGATTACTAAGTGTTTGAGAATCGCTAGCGTTCGAGTGCGTGTGACTGAGAAGAGCGTCTGGTGAGTGCTTGTGTGGATACTTGCGGTAGTGTGGTTGCAAATGTGGTATTGTGGTGTGATAGTCTCACTCTCCCTCCTACAGTATTTGGGTCACCCTTCCCCCTGTGTACCAAGGTTAGAGTGGGTGTTGGAACTCCTCCCTTTTGCCCCATCCTTTGGCCTTACCCTCCTTCCCTACACTCGACCGCCACACCTTCCTCCCCTTTCACAGTGTGGGTTCAAGTTGTGGTGTGGGTGTGTACTGAGTGGGTGTTCTGGGACATGGTGTGGCTAGTGGAGGAAAGCCACTCTGAGCGCTGTTGTCTCCCCCTCAATGATGATCTGGCCTCATTCCATCTAGGAATTCTTGGGCCATATAAGAACCTGAGGGGTTGTTCTCCTCCTTCAAGCGAGTGGCACCACCGGGAGTGCTTGGGTGTGCAATTGAGCCTTGTGAGTATCTTGAGTGTCTGGGTCCACATCTCCCCTCTAGAACACCCCTATCCTAACATGTGGTAGATGTGGATTTCCTGCACTGAGCAGGGGGTTGGAACAGATGACCTCTGAAGTTCCTTCAAACTCTTACACTGCTTTTAAACGAGGTGCTGAAAAGCACCTCCTGAGCCCCGCGTTGAGAGAAAAGCCGCGCCGGAAGTGTTTACATGCTCCCTGCACTGCCAGAAGTGACATTCTCCCTGTTGCCAGCAGCGGCGGTGGCTGGAGATGCGGTGAGGCTTTCAGAACGCGACTCTGCAAAGCACCGCATTTCCAGCCACTGCCGCTGCCGGCAACAGGGAGCACGTCACTTCCGGCAGCGCAGGCAGCGTGTAAACACTCCTCATGTGACTTTTCTCTCTACGTGGGGCTCAGGAGGCACTTTTCAGCACCTCGTTTAAAAGCGGCATAAGATTCTATGATTCTGTGACTCTATAACTAAGCTTAGAAGGAAGCAGGGGGTCAAATTGTGTTACCAGATGAAACCACACCAGTTGCAATGAAGGCAACAGCAGATGCTGAATTTAGATAAGTATCATTAGCCCTTTTTAAATGGGGGGTGGGCTGGGACCGTGGGTGGCGCATGGGTGCAGGTGTACACTGACATACACCCATCTCCCATGGATCCCCATGCACAAAGCAACTGGCATTTTCACCAATAGCTCGGGGGGGGGGGTGAGGATGCATGGGGATGCGTGGATTGTGGGACTGAGCACCCACGCACCCACGCATTTACTCAAGACACTTCACTGCGTGGACGATGGGTGCCCATGCATGGGGCTGTCTCATGTAAAAAGGGCCATTATTTCCTCTAATGGCAATAGTTTTATTAAATCTAAACATTTATTTTATTTATTATTTATTTATTTAACAGATTTTTATCCCGCTCTCCCCACCTCAGTGGCTCACAGCAGCTAACAAAACCATAAAAACAATATAAAAACACTTGAACAATTTAAAACATTAATAATAAAAACACACCCTCCCCCCAACCCTACCCCTCACCCCCACCATTGCTGCTAGCAGTTTGAATTAGTCGCCACAGAAATGATAAAAGGCAAGCACTCCCACATTTTCTTGCCTATGTGAAATGCCAAATGTAGAGAATGACTTTTAGAATATATAGCGAATATCTCACCACTCTACTCTCCAATTTGTCACTATCATTTAGCATGTTCCTATAGTATATACACAAAACCAATCTAAGGATTTGGGGGAGAGTTAATAAGAGACGATTGATTAAGAACCAGCCCAAACGTAACTGACTCAGGCTCTTTTCACACAAGACACCCCACCCCCATGCCCATGCAGATCCACTGAGTGGCCATGGGGGGTGCTGGTGTGATGGCTGTGGGTGGTGGGTGGGGGTGCGTGTGCATTCCCGCACTCCATCCATCTCCACACACCTCCACCCATCACCCACACACGAAGCAACCGGTGCCAACGGCCCTTTTCACATGAGATGCCCCCACCCATCTCCATGCAGTTTTGCTTCATGGAGATGGGTGGAGGCGCCCATGGGAATGGTACAGGGGGTGGGGGGGGCAGATGAGCGTTCCCGCACTACACCCATCTCCACCCATCACCCATGCACGGAGCAATGGGTTCTGATGCTGGTTGTTCCGTTGGTGGAGGTGGGTGGAGATGGATGTGTGCCTGTGGGGAAAGGCCGTTGTCGCCAGTTGCTCTGCACGTGGGTGATGGGTGGAGGTGAGTGGAGATGGATGGAGTGCACACACACACCAGTCGAGGCAGTCACATGGGCACACACCATGCCCACTCAGTGGATCTGCGTGGGCATAAGGGCAGGGTGTCTCGTGTGAAAAGAGCCAGAGTCAGTTATGGGGGATGCGTGTGCATCCGTGTTGGCTGGAGGCGGGCCCACTTACTGAAAAGGGCCAATGGCGATTGCGCCATGCATAGAGATGGGTGTGTGCCCATGTAACAGCCACCACCCCCACACCACGATGCACCCCCATCCACCCCCTACAGCAGCTCATGGGGAAAGTGCCTCAGAATTCACTTAAAATGATACATCGGTGGAATTTTTACTCCTCCATAGCATCCTGCTGTAGAAATAGAGCCAGTTGCCTGCTCCTTTCAGCCCTAGCAACCAGTGTATTGGTTTAGCTTTTCAAGGCTATCTCCAAAAGGAAAAGGGCAAGACACGTCCTTTTGTCTGTGTGTAAATGAAAGCTGAGATTCTCCTTTACAAGGGTCATTGGCAGCTATGGGCTTTGTGAGGCCTAGAGCTGGCTTTGCTAGTCCAATTTAAAAAAATAATTAAAAAAACAAACTGTTAGCACTCCTTTGAACAGAGGCTAAGCACAGAGCACAGGTCAAGTAGGAGAGGCTGGAGGCATGACAGAATGTGTCAAAAAGGGGGCTCTAAGAACATTGTCTAATGCACAAGTGTCTTACTGTAATAACAGACAATATTATAGTTACATGAGGTCCCAGATTCTATGCAGCATGCTATAAATGGTGAAATGGTGAATAACTCTGAGCAAACTTTATTATAAAGATTGCAATAACTCCATTAATCAGTTCATGTTTAGTCCACTAACAATGGCATGTTGTGGCTGACTCATTATATAACTAAATTGATGCCCTTCTAACATGCTGATCCTCCAGACATTCTCCCCTTTCTCCCAAGGACCTTTCACATTTGTGTTTGTGTCCCGTTGTCAATTCAATCACTTATTCATAAAGAAGCCAGATTCTTGAAAGAAAAAAAACATTATTTTTTTCAATTGTTGCAAAACATGGTATATACAAAGTAAAGCAGATACACTTAATTATTAGCACTTACACAACTCATAGCACAAGCACACTCTGATCTTCTCAGATTGTAAGAATAATCTTGATACAACAATGGCCTTTTTTAAACAGACTGGGGGGGATGGGCGTGTAGCCGCAACGGATGGAGGTGGGTGTGTGCCGATTCCCACAGGCACACACCCACCTCCACTCATCTCCGCCCACAGAACGTCAGGCATTGGAGACCATTGCTCGATGGGTGGAGGTGGGTGGAGGTGGCTGTAGCACAGAAACATGCACGCACCTCCACCCATCCCCCGCGGCTTTCACACGGGCGCCTCCACCCATCTCCATGCAGCGAAATTGCATGGAGATGCTTGGGGGCATCTCATGTGAAAAAGGGCCAATGAAGTGTTCTTTAGGACTGATGCGGCAGCAGCTGTTACCGCGCCGCGATTCCGTTCCACCATTTCGGAATTGCCCGCGCCACACCGTGACTTTTCTACGGACATTCCGCTAATTCGGCTGGAATTCTGCAAATCGCAGAATTGCAGAAAAATTGCGGAAAAATTGTGGAAATTGTGGAAAACCGCTATTCCGCTATTTTGTGGCGCTGGCAGAATTGCAGAAGTAGCAAAAATGTCATGTTTCCACGATTCCACTAAGTAGCGGAATTAAATAAGCGGAACCGCGGAACCGTGGAATGAAACTAGTGGAATGAAAGCCTCTGCCATGCCGTTCCACTAATTGCGGAAACACTGTTTCCGCTGGAAATAGCTACCGCTGCGACATTCCGCTACAGCCCTAGTGTTCTTCCTCAATTTGCTCTTTGTATTAGGCATATACTCTACATGCTTTCATTCAGTACCAGGCATGCCTGCTCTCTTCCACCTATTATTTTTTTTAACCAACATATTTATTCTATGATATGTCAGGAATACTTCACTATCAATTTCTGTTGCAAGGCTATAATTTTTCATGGCTTTCACTAAGTTGATTCCATTGTCTGCAGCAATACAGACAGCCCTGTCCCTTCTTTCCAACACACTCAGCATCTACTCTGTCTCTACTTTCAACACACTGAAAACTAGGATGCTTCACTCAAAAAGACATGATTCTTTGTTCATGTATTCTGCACATGTTAGCAGGAAGCAGGAACAGAAGAAAATAATTATTAGCAGAAAATGTAATAAATGTAATAAATTCTGTCTGTTTCAGCTGTCGTAATCCTTCAGCTAGTACCAAAATGTGTGATTTTTCAATGCAAAACAATCATATTTCCAACAAAAGAGCATATCAAAGCTATTTTTCCAAGGCTGAAATACCCAGCTTTAAATTATCCATGGATGGTGCCAAATATATGAACAGGTTTGCATTTGCTGATGACTTTTATATTCCCTGACATGATTTTTATGACAGACAGCTCTCTGCCTTCAGTGGGTCTAACATATTCTTAAACTTTCTCCTCTCTCTCTCTCTCTCATGTATTGTATAATAGATGATATTGTTGAGGAACATGTGCGTTGGAGGGGAGAGATTGAGTTATTGGGGAACACCTAATGTTTTATTTCTCTTTGTTCAATGTGTTATTTTATTTAGAAGATAATGAATAATTCTGAAAAAAAATAATTAAATGCACAGGAATTATTTAAGCCTGAATCTGTATTGCTGTTGTTGTTGTTTTGTTGTTTGTTTAACCACTGAGTTGCTAACAGGGAACTGGCACTTTAAAGACAGGGGGCATGTGAAATTTGTTAAACAAACAAAACAAAATATATAATAATAATAATAATAATAATAATAATAATAATAATAATAATAAATAGTAGTAGTTGTTGTTGTTGTAGGTTTTGTTTAACAAATTTCACATGACCCCAGTCGTTAAAGTGCCAGTGCCCTGCTAGCAGTGGAGTGTTAAACAAACAACCAATAAACAAACAAAACAAAACAAAGCAATAATAATAATAATAATAATCATTATCTGTCCAATTTCTAAGTCTTCCTTCCTTTGTTCCATGGTCTAACCGTGAAGGGCTTTATAAATCAATACCAACACCTTGAACCTGACTCGGCACGCTATCGGCAACCAGTGCAGAGCCCGGAGCACAGGTGTTATGTGCTCCCGACGACCCATTCCCGAAAGGAGACGGGCCACCACATTCTGCACTAGCTGCAGCCTCCGAACCAGGCACAAGGGAAGGCCCACGTAGAGCGCATTGCAGTAGTGCAGCCTCGAGGTGACGAAGGCATGAATGAGGGAGGCCAGGTTCGGGCCGGAGACGAATGGACGCAGCCTCCGCACCAGATGCAACTGGCGAAAGGCAGCCTTTGCGACTGCCTCCACCTGCCGCTACAGGCAAAGGTCCGCATTCAGCACCACCCCCAGACTCCAGACCCGTTGAGCTATGGGAGGGCGAACTCCCCCAATCAGAGGGGCCGACACCTCCCTCGCTCTCCTCACCACCATCACCTCCGTCTTATCGGGGTTGAGCTTCAGTCTGATCTGCCACATCCATTCCGCCACAGCCTCCAAACACTGGGATAGCACCGAGATGGCAGGGTCTGGGTCTGTTGAAAAAGAGAGGTACAGCTGAGTATCATCAGTATATTGGTGACGACGCACCTCGAACCCTCTCACAACCTCCCCCAAGGGCTGCATATATACGTTAAACAATAATGGAGACAGAATGGAACCCTGTGGAACGCCGCATGATAAGGCGCGGGGCAAGATGTTTCCTCCCCCAGCACCACCCGCTGGCTTCTCCCCGAGAGGAATGAACAGAACCATTCAAGAACAGTCTCATCCACACCCCCAGGTCATGCAGCCATCTCAACAGCAGCCCATGGTCCACGGTATCAAAAGCGGCCAACAGATCTAGCAGGATGAGAAATGTTGAACATCCTGCATCCATCTCCTGGCG